>JAPKID020004578.1:0-11597 GCA_026931265.2 Tropidonophis doriae | reverse complement strand
ATTGTGATTGTTTACCGCCTCGAGTTCCCCTTTGGGGTGAAGAGAGGCGGGGTATAAATTTAATAAATAAATAAATAAATAAATAATAATCCTCTGAATATTTGTAGATAAGATCTGGTAGCACTTAGCAAGATGGAAAAGGGAAAGCAGCCAATACAGAAAGTGAACCTCTGGTCACAAAAAGAGGCTTACACTTCTGCCTTGACCTAAACTTGAACCTCAAGGAGAGGATTTTCCTATTCATTTCTTTCACAATGAAAGAATTATAACCATTGAAATTCCGCGTATCAACAACACAGGATAACGACTTGTAGGATTCTGCAGAAAATTTCTCAAAAATACTTTTACAAGCAAGCATTCTGCATCCTCCTCATTCAGAATAAATAACCTCCACACTGGTGATGGGATTTCAAGGCAGCCAGGGAGCAAAGCACAGCTTTTATAAGTATAATCTTTATTGTCATTGTACTTGTTTACAACAAAGTTGGTTAAATTTAAAGGTTTAACGAAAGGTCTTCGCTGGCTTGAATCCCAGATGAAAGAATAACACAAGTGATCATTGTATATAACTTCAAGTACTGGGGATATAAATCAGAAATAGGTTGCACTGATGTTCTCCAATTTGAACTTCAGTTCTCAATATTATCTTTCATGAAGAGATTGGTTGGAGCTGTACTGCAAATGATATGGAAGACACCAGGCTGCCTAACAGGATCCTGTCAATGCTATAACCACTGAATTGCAAGGGTTCCAGTCGTCTGCGGTGGTGGTGATGATGGGCAGGTTATTGGAAAGATCAACAGTGTGTTGCCCAGCGCAACTCTCTGGTATGTCAATTATACTAAATTTCTGCCAAGGGAGAGCATAGAGAGTTTGAAAGCATTCAGACTTTAAGTTGTCCTGATTGTTTTGACCATGACAGCTTTCCGTAGGTATTCCAGCTTTCAAAAAGGCACCTTAATACCGGTAGTCCTCACCTTACAACCACAACTGAGCCTAGCATTTTTGCTGCTGAGTAAAACGTTTGCTAATTGAGTTTTTCCCCATTTTACAACCTTTCTTGCCACAGAAGTTAAGTGAATGATGATTGCAGTTGTTAAATCAGTAAAGCTGTTGGTACGTGACTCTGGCTTCCCCATTGGCTTTGCTTGTCAGATGGTTGCAAAAGAAAATCACATAACCTCGAGACACTGCAACCGTCATTAAGTATGAATCGGTTGCCAAGCGTCTGAATTTTGATCATGTGACCATGGGGATGCTGCAACAGTCGTGAGTGTGAAAAATGGTTATAATGTCACTTTTTCAGTGCCGTTGCATCTTTGAAGAGTCACTAAACAAAGTGTTGTAAGTCAAGGACTGCCTGTAAAATATTAGGCTGAGACCAGAATCCTGAGTGGCTGATGTCATGATCATGTGATTGCATCATGGTGGCGGGAGAAGGATTGACATTGATGTAATTGCCGTTTCTTTCCAAAAATGGAAATGACAGGGTTTCAGCCACTTGCCCTTTTTAATTAGGCACACTGCCTCTCTCTCCAAGGCTGGAGTCATAATATACAAATTGAAAAGGAGATGGGGGAATGCCCAGGAAGATGTATTACAAAAAGAAACCCTGGTCACTGGGAACTAGATGATACGGTGCAACCCATTTTATAATGATTAATGGCTGCAAACAAATCAAAGGCATTCTCCAGCTCTTAAACATTGCCTATTTCAGTGATGGCTAACCTTTTCAGCATGGAGTGCCAAAAGTGCATGCATGTGCAAAAGCAAAGGCGTGTATGTGCATACCCATAATGCAATGTGCATGTGATCCCCCCGCAACCCCTCCGCATGCACACATGACCCCCTGCAGGCACTCTAACCTCCCCCCCCCCATGTGCTCCCTTCTCCCTGTGCAAGTGTGGCAGATACCCGAAAACCAGCTGGCTGGTGGGAGGCATACGCGCATGCGCAGCAGAGCTGAGCTGGGGCAACAATTCGCGTGCCGACAGAGAGGGATCTGCATGCCACTTGTGGCACACGTGCCATAGGTTCGCCATGAAGGACTTATTGTTTCTCATTTTAGTAATATAGGTAGTCCTCGATTTACAACAGGTCACTTAGTGATCAAAGTTACAATCTGAAAAAAGCGAGATGACCATTTTTCACACTTACGATCACTGCAGCACCCTCATGGCTATGGGATTTGCATTGGACACTTGACAGCTGGCCCACATTTATGACGGTTGCAGGGTCTCAGGGTCATTCTTGCAATCATCTCCATGGGGAAGCCAGATTCAGTTAACAACTGTATTACTTATTTAACAACTGCAGCAATTCACTTTACAAACGTGGCAAGAAAAGTTGTAAAATGGGGCAAAACTCACTTAACAAATTTCTCACTTAGCCATGTAAATTTTGGGTTCAATTATGTTCATAAGTTGAGGACTACTGCATTGATACAGAATAAATGCTTATTTATTATCAATTATCTGGCCGAAAATGAATTATCTGTTTCAGAAAATATATTTTCTACCAATCAAAGCAAGCAGCAGTTATTATCACAGATACTCCGTGATATCTTATAATAATATCTTGTATTGTTCATATTATTGTAGGGAATTCAAACCAGTGACTATTGATAAGTATAAAAGGTAAGATAGATTTTCTTTTTCTTCTTAAGTTGTATTTTTATTGTATTATACTTTCTTTTTTTTCATTTTTAAAGTTTAAAGATTGTTTTCTTACAAAAAATATTTTAAATGTATTTTTTGTTTATATCCCACCCTTATTATTTTGAAAAATATCTTTAAATTATTTATTTGACCTCTGAAGTTGGCAAACATACCTAATCCCCCTTCCTATTTTTCCTATGACAACAACATAGGAACCACCACAACCCCCCGAGTCCCTGCGGGGAGAGTAGAGGAGTTTATAAATTTAATAAAATAAATAAAAATAAATAAAATAAACAATCCTGTGAGGTAGATTGGATTGCATGAGACTGACCGGCCCAAAGTCACCCAGCTAACTTTCATGGCTAAAACAGGCTAGAACTCACCCTCTTAGATTTTAGCTGGTGCCTTCACCACTAGACCCATGTGACTGAATAGTAACCTAGGCAAAAGAATTACGAAATCATATTCAGTTCCTCATACTTTGGGGGATGGGGAGTGGGTGAGGTCATAAAACTGTCCAGAAAAGTATACACATATATTTTGTGAAATACATCCTTATGATTTCTCAATATTTATTTGAATTTCGGGGAAGATGGTTCTCAGGGGCAGACATTGCTTGAACTCCATTTCTCAACGTCTAATAATATAATAGGGGAGATGTGATTGAGGGAGATAAAATGTATGGAAAGGAAGAGTGCATGCATTGTTGACTAAACGGACTGATTCCAAAGTGTATGAAAGAAGAAATTTCATTTATTTATTCATTGTCCTGATTTATTAACCAGTCCATCACCATATAACAGAATATTGGCAGTTGAAAAATAAGAATGCTTCCTCATTCTCTGCAGAATCTTTAGAACCAAGTCTCATGTTATCTATCACCTTTACGTTTCTTTCTCATTATTTCTAGTCAAGTGGATATGCTTCCAAACATTTTTTTTAACGCTTTTTGGAACGCATCTGCACATAAAGATGATGCTAGAAGTTGGTGCTATGTATCAGGCAATCTCATCATCATCAATGAACAATAAATATGAGTGTCTGAAAGGTGCTTTAAAAAAAAAGTAAGTAAGTAGATTATGATTTTTCGTTGAGGAAGAAGTTTCGCTTCTCATCCAAGAAGTTCTGACTGGATGGTGGCCTGTAAACAGGAGATAGTTGGTGTCGTATTCTTCCCCCTCTGTTGAGAAGGATGGCCTGTTCAACTGAAGAGATACAAGATGAGAACCACTTGTTGCAGCTGTCAAAATCTTACCCAGGTCCTCACCGTGTATGGTCTTCTACTCTACACTATGATCAAATTTGAGGAAGAGGCAAATTGACTTTTTTTCCTACTGATTCAGCTCTCTATCTGGGTAGCTTGGTGAGGGCAAGAAATAACTCTAGATAGTCATGCTACAACTATCTTCTTAACTGTTTTTGGGTCAATTTCTAATTTCAAGATAAAATTAGCTCTTATTGTGTTAAAATGATACATGATTTTGTTTATATTTGTTCCAACTGAATGTTACTTTTAAGAAAATAGTTGTATGTCTTTTTTCATTTTATTTGAACATCTTGTGTGATGTTTACATTTTGTACATTCTCAATGTATTCCTTCTTTTTAATTCTTTTCTTACAATAGATTTGTTTTCTTTAAAGAAACATAAATGATAAACAACTGGTATTTACACTGTGTTATCACTTCAACTGCCTACAGAGTGAGGATTGCTAGCTTTTGACCATTCAGCAAAATTTTACTCAAGAATAAAGAAGGCACCAGGGACCGGTTTCATGTAAAAAAAAATTCCGCAGACCGGTGGGAGCCTCCAGCGGGTGAGTCGAGTCACATGGGCTGCGCGCACATTCGGCAGTCACGTGCAACCGGGCGGGAACGTTGCCAGGGATCCAGGGCGAAGGATCCTCGGCTGGGGCAGGGAAGGACGGGCTGCATCCCAGGCAGGACCAGGGGCAGCTCCTTCCCCCCGCGCAGGGCTGGGTGGTGCCCTGAACCCCCCCAATGCAGGCCGTTGCCCCCATCCTGCGCTCCGGCCAGCCGCCAGGATAGCGGAGCGTTTGCTACACTTTCCTAAGAGTTGCGCTACTCTCTCCGCCGCTCACTCTGGCCTGGTTACTATCAAGTCACGGACCGGCACCAGTCCGCAGCCCGGGGGTTGGGGACTCCTGCTCTAGTGCCCAAATGAAAGTTTTTTCCCGCTTCTATGAAAGTGACAATTGGCTACTATGCTGTTCCACTTACTCAGATGCACACGTAATGGTGGTTTAGTGGGTTTATTGATATTCCCCAGCAGTTCCCTTCATCAAAAATCCAGAACAATTAAGTCCAGCCAAAAGCAGACCAATGCTAGTCCACAGAACAATGGCCAATGATTCCACAAGGCCCTTGAAAATTTCCCAGACAGGATAAATCCACCAGGCAAAGTTAAAACCACAACCCAAGAGGGTTCATGAAGCAAGAAAAGTTCAGATTTCACAAAGCCCAATCCAAAGTCAAGACACGGTGTCAAATCCAAAGCAAGGCAGTAATCCCCTGGACCAAGAAAAGTACAGCTCAGAAATGAATACATTCTTCCCAGCATCACCTCCATCTGTCTGCTGTGCTTCTGGTGCAGCCCATCAAGAGGGTTGAGGCTGCCTCCTTGGAAGTAGTCAAGCTGACCTTCACTGCTTCTGCCTTTCTCTGCCCTACATGTTCTCTGAGGAGGTGCAGATGGCAGTTCCTCATCCTCATCTCTGACTGACTGCAGCTGTGTGCTTTCCTCACCTGAAGCCTTGGGGTTATCCTACTGCAGCTATGCTTCAGTCAAATCATTCTCAGGAGGCTGCTTGTCCAGTTTCTCTCCCATCAACCACTACCCCTCGCTTGGACTTGAAACCCCTGCCTTGGAGCCATTGGGCAACCTCTCCTGACGTGCCTGGGACTGGTTCACCCACCTCCACACTGACATCTGGAGAGACATCTGGGGAAGTGACTGGGGGAGTCACTACAGCTACAAGGTGGATGCTTTCTTTCCTCCCAGGATTAGCTCTCAATAGCAACTGTTGATGCGCTCTCTGCCTGCTGCAGTGACATCATTCTTACCTCAAAATGCCCAGGGTTAATGTAGAGACAGGAATAAACACTTTTCAATGATCCAGGCTTTCCTCACCACTCTTTCCTGCAGGGGTTCCCAAACTTGGCAACTTTTAAGACTTGTGGACTTCAACTCCCAGAATTCTCCAGCTAAAGTTGTCAAGTTTGGGAACCCCTGCTTTACTGGATGCTCCAGTAGTTAGCAGCCAGCATCATTTTTCCCAATCCTTCTCATCACACCGTAATCTAAAGAAGTCAGAAATTCCCAACTTTTTATTGGATGCGCTCATATTTTTGGTATTTTATTCAATTGAGTTTTATATCTGCTCCCAAAGCTATTTCTCTGAAGGTTTTTTAAAATATAGAAATAGGTTTTTAATGTTGTTTCCAGTGATGTGCAACCTGAGACAACTAATAGTAATCACAGAAGAGAAGGGTAAATTTTTAAATAAAGAACGGAAGAGTTACTGGATGAGGAACAGAATAACAGGAAGACTTCCCGACAGAAAATGAGAACCAGCTGTAGGAGCCCTCAAAATCTTTATCGTGGTCTTCAGGGTGAATGGCCTTCTACGGTATGACCAAGTTTGGGGAAGATACAAACGGGCACGTATTGGGTTCAGAGAGAAGCTGAGGAAGAAGCGGGACAGCTGACGGTAATTGTTTAGGTGTCCTACAGAGTCAGACTTCAGGATGGGCACATTTGAGTGGAGACCTTGAAAAATAGAGAAAGTAAATGTCTGAAGTTCTACCACTCTCTCCCAGCTTCCAGACCGCGGTCCTGGTTCTCCATACAGGATTCTTGCTTGGTAAATTGAAATTCTAAATGCAAATAACACTGGACAAGTATATTATCAGGGCTGGTCAGATGAACAACTAATGGCCTTGCTTTGCGTGCAATGTAGATCCTGTACAATGTGTGGTTGAAGCTTCTCTCGCTCACTTGCCACTTCTGCAGCCCAGTTCTCATTTGTGCAGCCTGGAAGTTGGAGATGCATGATCAATAAGAAAGAGATGCAGGCATGAAAATAGGTGTATGTGGGCATATAAATGTCCATAGATCAAGTAGAATGATCCCAGACTTTCTCAGGAATTGGATGTTTTGTATATTATAGGGAAGATGAAGAAATCTTTCAGGAGATCTGTCTGGAACCTAACTGAGGGCCTCACAGCATTAGGATCGAAATTTTAGCTTAAAAATTATATGCCAATGTAGCAAATCTCCAAAATAATCAAGCAAGGAAGAACATAAGGTAAAGTAGGACAGAACTAAGAAGCAATTTCTGAGAAAAGTACTATTTGGCCTCAGGACTCCTTTCTTTCTCTTTTCTAAAATAACAACAGTCCTAGTGACACAAAATGCCCAGAGTAATGTCACAATTAACAATTAAGGGCACCAAGGATGGCTTTGTTGTTAATCACAAACCACAAACATCAGTAAGATTTTATTTATCTATTAAATTTAAGCACCACCCATCTCGCTAAATGATACAGGCATAGGAACAATACAATGGGCTGGAGGTGAAACAGTTCTTAAATATTTCACCAAGAATATAAAAAATGAGACCTGTGCTGAACCGGACAGTGATGTGGAATACGTAAAAAACACGAAATCCAGAAGATACATCAGAATCTGACTCTCCCATTCTTTTTTAAACATTTGTATAAAATTTAAAATGCTTAAAAAATTAAACCTTTTTATACAGATATTCCTTTTAGTGACTGCCTCATTTAACAATCATTCACAGCTATAGGTGATGTAAAAGAAAACCAATCCTCGCATTTACTACATTTCCAGGTCTGTGAGGCAAAGGAAAGTTGAAGCACAACTATGATTTCACAAACAACCATTTTGCATAAGAACTGAGTTGCTGGGTCCCAATGTGGTTCCTAAACAAGGATTACTTGTAGCAGATATCTCAATAAAAAGGAATATGTTCTCACACATAAATGAGCATATGGACCAGGAATGAAATTCAGCACTTTCTGGAGAACCGATGGTGGAAACTTTGAGTAGTTCGGAGAACCGGCAAATATCACCACTGACTGGCTCCAAAGTAGGGTAGGAATGGAGATTTTGCAGTATCCTTCCCAAGCCACACCCACAGAACCAGTAGTTAAAAAAAATTGACTTTCACCATTGATGTGGACACATATAAAACCCTCATGTCCAAGTCTGATAAGGAAGTTCTAAATAATAAAAACAAATCAAATACACAGTACAAGGTCAACAGTTCTTTATTGAATACCAAAATTATACAAATACTGTGTCCTTATATCAAGTTCACATTTTGAATGTGTTCCCTCCTCCCTTAAATCTGGATCCCATTACTATTCCAAGCAGAAAGCCAGCCCCATTTAATGAAAAACAAAGAAGTAAAAAAGCTGAGGCCATCCAGATCCTAGTGGGGTAGAAGTGTTGCAGTGAGGTACATATTTAATTTGGATAAAAAAATTAAGGTGTGGATTTCCTCAGGTCAGCGGAACTCTCGAGCCAAACTCTCGAAGAAGGTATCAAGATTCCAAGCCAGGGGCTCAATTGTAAATTCTGCTTTTCTAGATGTTCCACCTTGCATTCACACTATTTTGAATTACAGCTGGGCTAGGAGGAAAAGGCTGCAGTTGCTAAGCCACCATTCTCCCACTAGCAACTGCCTACTAGAATCATCCAACCATTATTGTTCCCTAGCAGGCCTTACATCACTGTAGTTTGATGATGCGTTATAAGCATGCTTCAAGTCATAAGTGAGGACATGACCTGTTTCTCCTCAGATGCTTATAAGCAGCTGGCTGCAAGAAAGTTTGAAATAGCTGCGCTGAAGGATTGTTATCAGCAACAATTTTTTACTAGTGAATTTCTCTTTTACATGCTATTAGGACCCGTTTTGCACCTGACCACCTTATAGTCAGATTGTAAAATTCAAAATTAGTAAGTCAAGAAGAGCAAAAAACTCAGGCATTTACCCATTAAAGGGGAGCAGCATGACACTCAGTGGCATTGGTTTTGAAGAAGCACAGGTCAATTACGTTGTGTGAAGCTGCTCCTCCTCAGAAACTGATAACTATGAGCAGCAATAAGACAATGAAGTTCAGCAAAGAATGTCCCCTCTTTGTGCTAAACTTCAATTTGAGTTTCTGCTTCCAATGTTGTACAAGCCACCCTTCACTTCAGAATTCTTCCACCCTCTTTTGCCCTGTGTTCAGAAACAGATTTTGACATTGTGCTTGTTCTACGGATGAAGTTTGTTCCACAATTGGGAAGGTTTAATTGAATATCAGTCCAAATAATGAATCTGTTTAGAATTTCAAAGTTCATGATGTATATTACCAGATACATAGCAGAAGATAAAGGTACCAAACATGGGGCTTACTTTGTAATACACCATACAAATTAAATAAACAGAATACTCTGGCCATGATCGTAGGTTTTGCATACATTAGAAAGTATGATCTAAACAAAGTCTTAGGACAATTTCTCATTCTAACAGGAAAAGACAAGATGAATGATGTAACAGATTATTGGGGGGGAGGAGGGGAAGCTAGGGGTATTCCCTCTGGAATGACCAAAAAATAAGATAATACTGCTGAAATTGTTTGGATAATTATTACAATGTACCAGCAAGATTTCCAATGATTATATCTCTATTTACAGATTCTGTCTCAGTACATTTTAAACCATTTGAGGTTAACTCATGTACTGTATACTTTACAGATAGGTGGGTGCATGGAAAGCATTTTAAGAGGCACAGCCCTAGTAAGTATGACTACCTTGGAACAGTGCACTCATTTTTGCTGAGCATGTGCACCCTTTTGTAAAGATACAAATCACTTATCTTAATTTAATCTGTTTTCCATTTGTCAACTTTAAAAGGCAGAGAGCTGCTCCATGTACTATCTAAGTATGTTGCAGCGCAAATAATGAATATTGTTCTGCACAACGTGTGTACCACATGGATGTATTTCTAAGAGTATTTCCTTTTCAAATTAGATAGATTAATCAAATTTATTTATTCAGCATATGGCAATGAGCAGAGCAAAGCTACAATGTGCGATTTATGTTGCTCAGAAGAAAATGCATAACTATTATCTAAAGGAACTCATATCATTCAATTAGGTCCTCCAGAATCTCACCTTCTCAATGGAAAAATATTGAATCCCTAACAATTATTTAACTGATAAACAAGAAGCAGAAAATAAAAGCTAGAAAAACCCTGAAGAATAAATGTAGATAATGCAGAACTTATTGCATAAACTAGAAAGAGGGTGATCAAAGGAACCCGTCCATTCTCTTTCATTTTCAAAATCACGCTGAGGTATTTGTGGTATAATAGAGTCGAGATTAAGGGTCTTGTGAAGATGACAGATCAAATTTGTTTTCTGTTTCGGAGGCTATGATCCAATGTAATGATCAGATTACAAGAAAATTTCTATAAAACAAGGAACAGTTCTGACAGTGGAGCAAGCTCCTTTAGATCTAACAGGCTTTCTTTCATAAGATAGTTTTTATCAAGGATGTCATATAAGTGCATTTAAAAAGATAACCTTTAAGTGTGAACAAGCAATTAGCAATCAGGCATTGCTACAAGAAGTATTAACCCTTGATGAAATGTACACCTAAAATTTCTGTCATTTCTGTACAAAGAAAAGATAAATAAAAAGGGAACAAAAGGTAGAAAGATACCAAATAACTAGAGATTTTTTTAAAAAAAAAGATGAATAATGGAACAGAGATGGTGTCTGTCAGGCTGGGCTTACTACCTTCCTACTAAAAGATTTAGTTTCCACCCATTCACTGTCAAGGGGCATGCAAAATTGCAATGAAAGATCCATAATTCAGGGGGTGTTTAATCTTCAGAATTATAGGACTAATGAGTGACAGGAAAGTATCAACTTTCAAATTAAAAGCTTTTTTAACACTTTCCCAAGTTTTTACTATGACCCTTTTTAACATGACTAATTCAATGACTCAAAAAGGTGAATTACACACAAACATCTCTAAATACAAAAATAAAGAGGCATGTTCTGCTGGAATAGCAATATTTGGTTTTGTTAAACTATCTTTACAGGTAAGTGCTCTTGTGGTGGGAAGGAGGGGGAGAGGGAATAATTTTAAGAATTCTGAAAAGTGCAATTTAAAAGATTCATGTCAGTGACCATGAAGTTGACAGGGAAGATATTTGTGGAAATACATATGCATTCTTATTTGTTAAATTCCTTAATAATTTCATTGCACATAAGAAAACTACACCTGTACAGGCAGACGAAAGGTGATCCATGATTAGCAAAACTAGCCTACCATTGTTCTCTTACTTCCACTTCAGTATCTCTGAATTGCAAAAAGCAATAATTACATAGGAAACATACTGGAGGACAAAGATTTAAGACATCATTGTACAGATGTTGATGAAAAACAAATCTGTTGTGTCAGTTCCAAAGGGGAAAAATATCTAGGGATGCCTTGCTGGCTTGTATCACACTTAAACTGGTCACTTAATTAATGTTCTCAATTAACTCATTTTCACATACACACAGAGCCCTAAACTGGGTGGGTTTACGCAACATAGTAAAACCACAAAAAACTAGTCATGTGTAGCATTTTATGCAAATTCAGCCATTAGATTTCTAATTGGCCTAGTTAAGTATACTGTGCAAATACAGGTAGTGCTCAACTTACAAGTTCACTTAGTGAACGTTTGAAGTTACAATGGCACTGAACAAAGTGATATATGATTATTTTTCACACTTATGACCGTTGCGGCTGCCCCATGGTCACCTGATTTACATTTGGATACTTGATAACTGGCTCACATTTATGGTTGTTGCAGTGTGCTGGGTGTGTGTGTGTGTGTCATGTGATCACCTTT
>JAPKID020004577.1:0-11598 GCA_026931265.2 Tropidonophis doriae | reverse complement strand
GCTAGAGAGAAGGAGAAATAGTGTAGATAGGTAGGTAATTAGGTAGGTAGGTAGGTAGGTAGGTAGAGGGAGAGAGGAAGAAATACACTAGGTAGGTAGGTTGGGGGTTATACGGTGGCTGTGTGTATGTATTTGTGTGTGCAAGTGTAGATCTACACACAGATTGGTCAGCCATTTAACCAGACTGGGCCATAGCAATGCGTGGCCAGGAATGGCTAGTGTATTAAAAAAATAGTACTAATAGTGAATAATAAACATCCCTGTTAAGAAAACACATGTTCTCAAACTTTTAAGGTGACTCCCTAGTTTACGTCCCTAATCAAGGATTACTTGTAGAAGTTCCCTGAGTATTTCCCCCCCACCTGCTTTGCTGGAATGGATGCTTCTCTGTTTTCATTGCATTAAGTGCAAAAACTCCTACATCTTAGGGTAGATCCCTCAGATCCGAAATCTCTTTTCTTTTTTGGGGTCCAGGCGTGCATGGGATGAGCAGCTACCAGGGGGACTTCCGCTTCTGTGCAGAGCGAAAACAAACGGTTGAAGGCCACCTCCGTTACGAAGCCCAGCAGGACGCCATCACTATCTCCAATGGCGTTGATGGACTTAATATCAGTGCCCCGTTCCCACCGGGACCTCAGCAATCCTGGCCCTTGCCTTCACTGTTGGGGCATTACCGCTTCTGCGTTTATTGGTTTCAGGAGGACCACCTGTTCAATCTTACCTATGGCATCACTCATTCTTACCAGCTGAGTAACCAAGCCAATTATTCCTTATCCTCTCTAAATGTCCACTGGAAAGGGAACAAAGATGGGCCCCACTTGCTCAACAATATCTCCTACACCTTCAACAATGAAAATCGCTCCCTTCCGAGCATGACGAGATACAAGTTCGTCTTTGGTAGGTTGAATCCAAGGGTGGGTTTCAAAACATTTTACTACCTATTCTGTGGGCGGTGGCCTATTTTGTGGGCGTGGCATATTTGGGGGCATGGCCTAGTGGTCATGTGACTCGGTGGCCGTGGCCAACTTGATGTCACTCACCAGGAGATGTCATGGATTGGGTCAAATGTGGTGAAGCTTCACCTAACAATGCCAGGCCACCGTTACTACTGGTCCCATCTGGTACGCCAGATTTTCATTACCTCTTCTGGCATACCATACCGTACCGGGAGGAACCCACCTCTAGTTGCATCAGAACGGGATGAACCTTGGAAAAGGAAAGGCAAAATAACATTTGCATTCATGGTTGAATGTTACAGGTAGTTCTTGGCTTACGGCAGTTCGCTTAGTGACCGTTGGAAGTTACAATGGCACTGAAAAACACAATTATGACCATTGCAGCATCCTCCTGTCCTGTGATCAAAATTCAGGCCCTTGAGAACTGACCCATATTTATGATGGTTCATGTATCCCATGCGACCTTCTGACAAGCAAAGTCAATGGCGAAGCCCGATTCACTTACGAATTTAACAACTGCAGTGATTCACTTGTCAAAAAAGGTCGTAAAATGGGGCAAAACTCACTTTCTGTCTCACTTAGCAACTGGACATTTAGGGCTCAGTTGTGATTGTAAATCGTGGATTACCGATACCTGGCTGTAGAATATATTTTTTTTAGCCAATGCCATTTTTTACCGTTTCAGGAAAGGAACCAGCGGTAGCATTCAGCCAGTTCTGACAGGTTCTGGAGAACCGGTAGCGAAAATGTTGATGACTAGGAAGGGAATGGGGATTTTGCACTATCCTTCCCCTGCCACGCCCACAGGAACCAGGAATAACCATTTGTTATTCCATTTAATGGGTTATAATATACAGTTTGGGTTGCTTTATTTACCATCCTTTCCTCCTGTTTTAATACCACCTTATTTTCCCTTTCTTTTCTCCCTTCCTCCCTTCTCTACTTTCTTCCTTCCTCCTCTCTTTACCCTTCCTTCTACCCTTACCTTTCCCCTACTATTCCCCTTCCCCTTCCTGCCCTCTCTCCTTCTCTTTCTCTCTCTTCCATCCTCCTCTCCTTACCTCTTTCTGCTTTTCCTCTCGTTCTCTCCTCCTTTCTCCTTTTCTTTTTCTGTTGTCATAGGTCTCTCTTTCAAATCTCAATTTATGCTTTCTTGGGATGGTATTTCCGCAAACCCGAATATACTCTTTATGGGACCAGTTGCCACAGGACAAAAATTATGTGAAATTGAAGAAATGGTGAAATAGAATCGTTAAATAAAAGATTTGCAAAAAATGAAATGCGAATGACCAAAATTAACATAGTTTCTTAACCTCTCATACCTCTCATATCTACTTATTTTTTAAAATGAAATAAAATTGAATTGTCTTGAATTGGTGGGGGGTTTTCCGGGAAAATTGTCCATGAAAATTGTCCCAGTAACAGCCAAACCACGAGGCCCTTTTATTTTACTTTGCTGGTTTGCTTTGCTCCGTAGATTTTGGGAAGAAAGAGCAAAAGGAAGCGTTGGTTCAAAACAGCAACGTGGAAGAAGAAATGAGACAAACAGAGTTAAAACTGAAGTACTTGGAAACACATCCCAGCAGTGATGAGCAGGGGCCAATGGAAGATCCGTTTTTGTGAGTATTTGACAGCCAATCTGCATTCTTATTCATTTGTATATATATAAAAAAAGTAGGCACGGTGTATTGCAGAGGTCCTCAAACTTGGCAACTCCAGGGGAAGGATACTGCAAAATCCCCATTTCCTCCCTATTCCAGGGGAAGGATACTGTAAAATCTCCATTCCCTCCCTACTCCAGGGGAAGGATACTGCAAAATCCCCATTTCCTCCCTATTCCAGAGGAAGGATACTGTAATATCTCAATTCCCTCCTTACTCCAGGAAAAGGATACTGTAAAATCTCCATTCCCTCCCTACTCCAGGGGAAGGATACTGCAAAAATCCCCATTTCCTCCCTATTCCAGGGGAAGAATACTGCAAAATCCCCATTTCCTCCCTATTCCAGGGGAAGGATACTGCAAAATCCCCATTTCCTCTCTATTCCAGGGGAAGGATACTGCAAAATCCCCATTTCCTCCCTATTCCAGGGGAAGGATACTGTAAAATCCCCATTTCCTCCCTATTCCAGGGGAAGGATACTGCAAAATCCCCATTTACTCCCTATTCCAGGGGAAGGATACTATAAAATCTCCATTCCCTCCCTACTCCAGGGGATGGATACTGCAAAATCCCCATTTCCTCCCTATTCCAGGGGAAGGATACTGTAAAATCTCCATTCCCTCCTTACTCCAGGAGAAGGATACTGCAAAATCTCCATTCCCTCCTTACTCCAGGGGAAGGATACTGCAAAATCTCCATTCCCTCCTTACTCCAGGGGAAGGATACTGCAAAATCTCCATTCCCTCTCTACTCCAGGGGAAGGATACTGTAAAATCTCCATTCCCTACCTACTCCAGGGGAAGGATACTGCAAAATCTCCATTCCCTCCTTACTCCAGGAGAAGGATACTGTAAAATCTCCATTCCCTCCTTACTCCAGGGGAAGGATACTGTAAAATCTCCATTCCCTCCCTACTCCAGGGGAAGGATACTGTAAAATCTCCATTCCCTCCTTACTCCAGGGGAAGGATACTGCAAAATCCCCATTTTCTCCCACTCCAGGGGAACAATATTGCAAAATCCCCATTTCCTCCACTCATGGGGGAAGGATATTGCAAAATCTCTATTTTCTTCCTACTCCTGGGGAAAGGATACTGCAAAATCCCCATTTTCTCCCTATTCCTGGGGGAAGGATACTGCTAAATCCCCATTCCCTCCCCATCCCAGGGGAAGGATACTGCAAAATCCCCATTTTCTCCCAATCAGCTAGGACTCAGGAGGTGGAGAAGAGATGGGGTGCGGCCAGCTAGAGGTGATATTTGCTGGTTCTTCGAACTACTCAAAATTTCCGCTACCGGTTCTCCAGAACCTGTCAGAACCTGTTGGATTTCATCCCTGCTCCAGTAGCTTCTGGAGACCTGTGGCATGATGTCTGGAGCAAAACATCTCCAGATACAGCCAGTTCTCCCATTCTTAACAGGTTTCTGCACCAGTTGGAGTCAACGCTGGGCGAACTGCAGTTCCAGGAAGATTACAAGACGTTTGAGGGGACGGTAATGCATGCGAATATCCAGAAAGTCCCATCCCAAATTCCTGAAAACCTGCCCATTGAGGTTACACTGAAGGTGAGTTGAGCATCAAAACAACCTTTGTCGATTTCCACTTCGCTCCATTTTCTCTTTTTCCGCTGCATGTTTGCACTGCTCTGTTTTTTATGGGGGTGGTCATCAGTTTGCAAATGAAAGAGCATGTCTGCAAGACAACCAGAATGCATTTCTGTGGTTGTTTATCATTTGCCTTGAAAAACAAGTGCCTTTTAAACCTCTTCCCTGCATGCAGATGTCTGGGCAGGCTGGGGACCACGATGACTTCTCTCCCCTACAAAAATCAGATTTCCTCCTTCTCTTTGGTAAAGCCACGCTCCGTTTCTTTCTGCAGGAGAACAAAGCCGTCCCGAAGTTCAAAGTTAACCTGCCCAGAAAAGTGTTTGAGAAAACCAGAGACAGCATCACAAAGGGAGAGATGAATGTCGTGGTGTTGTCTGCCACGAGTGAGACCCTCTTTCAGGTAATGATGGAGAGGACAATTTTGGCTCTCCTGGCGCTCATTCAGTGGTGGGATTCAACTCATTTAGCAACCGGTTCTCTGTCCTAATGACCGGCTGGCTGGGCGCTGCCATAGTGGGCATGGCCAAGCAGCACTCAGCCTCCTGAACCCCCCTGGAAGCAAAAACAGGCTGGGGGGGGGGGTTGCCATCCCCTGCCTCCTGCTCTGGGTCTAGGAGGCCTCCCTTCACTCACGTCGGAGCTAGAACAGGGCACATGGGGACTCCTGGAAGTGGTGAGGCAGGACGGGATGAGACGGGGCGTGGCCAGCCAGTTCTCGGAACTACCGGTTTGCTTAACCAGATGTAAAATTAACATCGGTTCGCCCGAACCGGTCCGAACCAGCTGAATCCCACCTTTGCCCTGATTCCTTTGCACATTTAAAAAATAAAGAATTTGGGGGAATTTAGGAAAGGAATTTATTTCGCCTGAGTGTTGAGGAGCTGAGGTTCAAAGCCAGTTCAGAGCAGATGTTTTCGGCTTTGAAGTCGAAGGTGCCTTCAAGCCAGCATCAAATAGAGGCAAACAGCTTCGTTAAAATGCTGCATACATGTTTTCAGTCTAAAATCAGAGGAAAACCAACATTTCCTCGTTTCGGAATCTGTACTCAAAGCGACGAAATGTTAGCCACCCTTGCTGAAATCTGTTTGTTTTGGGGTTGTGTGTCTGTGGCATTCTGCCTTTCCATGTCAAATGGAAACCTCGTCTCTTATGAAACCGAGCATGGTTTTGTTTTTTTCACTTGCATAAGCAAAATTAGGCTCCTAGCAAAGTTTTTGTTGCAAAGTTAACAGCTTTGCAAGAAAGTTAAAACCTTATTCAGGTTGAGCTCAAGTCCTGGATGTGTTGTAGCTTTCTTCACAACAAAACAGAAATGATATGCCTCTGGTTTTTCCCCCGGTGTTTTCCCCCCTGAGTTCCCAGTCGACCCTGGAATTCTGAGACTCCTTGGTTGCTTCCCATCCAAATTCTGAACAGAGCAGACCCAGCTTAGCTTCCCAGGTCACAGAGGTCTTACTAAGTTGTGTCCCTTGCTGTGTGTATACTGTATGGTGGGTTGTAAGGAATTTGGCTTAGTTATTCAAATATAATATATTACTTGTATTGTAAAAGCAAAAGGTGCTGGAGGAGACTCCTGCATTGAGTCCCTTGGACTGCAAGGCAAGCCAACTGGTCAGTCCTAGAGGAGATCAACCCTGATTGCTTTTTGGAAGGCCAGATCCTGAAGAGGAAACTCAACTACTTTGGCCACCTAATGAGAAGGAAGAAGGACTCCCTGGAGAAGAGCCTCATGCTGGGAACGAACCATTGTCTGGAGTGCACTGAAGCAGTCAGCATGAGCTTCAGTTGACTCCAGAGGATGGTAGATGACAGGAAGACCTAGTGGAATGTAGTCCATGGGGTTGGTTTGGTTTGGACATGACTTTGCGACTCACAACAACAAAGACAAAATATCTGAGGATCAAACAAGCCAACCATATTGCAGATTAGAAGAAACAAAGTTTCTCAGCATCAAGCAAATTTTGGCTGAGTGGGGCTTGCACAGTGCTTGGGAAGGGAGTGTAGAACACTGCCGATAGATCGTGACAAAGTGCCCACATGAAAGAGTCTTTGTGGAAAACATATCACATGTCTCCCGAATTAATGTTGAGGTGTGGAGTTGAAATCAACTGTATGTATGTATGTGCGTATGTATGTATATATGTATGTACATACTTTCAAACTTTCTTTCTGGCAGGATAAAGATTCTAGCTCACTCCTTGGTGGAAATGTGGTTGGCATCACAGTAGGCAACATGCCTGTCCATGGGTTGCCCAAAGAAGAACGGATTTCTATCACCTTTTGGTACCACCACCTTCAGGTAGGTCTGAAATATCTTCTCCCTATCTCCTGGAGGCCTACTAGTTGGGTTGGAAGGGATCTCCATCGAGATTTCCAATGGGATGCTTTGAAAGGCTGTGAATGAATCTCATGTGAAGACCAGGAAGCTCCTGAGAACTTAGTGGTAGGATAAATGTCTATGGAGATTCTCCATCATCCAGGTCATGGTTGTCCCAAAGATGTTTTTTTTTTCCAAGAGGCAACTGGACTTTCTTGGAAGACATTTCATCATCCAAGAAGCTGAGCTGAAGAAGCTTCTTGGAGGAGAAGTGAAATGTCTTCAAAGAAAAACCGGAAAGTCCAGTTGCCTCTTGAAAAAAAAGCACTTTTGGGACGTAGTGGTAGGATAGACTAAGCCAAAGATTTCTCCATGAGCCACCTGTCAAGCAAGGATTCTCCATTTCATAACCTCTACATGGGACTGGTAGTCCAACACATTCACAAAAGTGGATGAATATGTTAATGATATCCTATGAATGTCTGAATTAGCTTTGCTCCTAAAATGAATTTCTAGTGTGACTTCATTTGGAGTCACTGATGTGAGAGGTATATACTGAATTTTTTGGACTATAAGATGCACCGGAGTATAAGACCCACCAAGATTTTGAAGAGGTAATTTTTTAAAAAAAGTTTTTGCATTCTGCAGGTTTCCCAAACCATTTACATGCCTCATTTTTTGCAAAAAGAAAAAAGAGAATATGCATATGCTTCGGGAGGCTTGTAGAGTGCTCCTGGGGGATAGGGGGCCAAAAATGGCCCATATTTCGCTCATTTTTGCTCCCCCCAGCCCCCAGGAGCACTTTGCAGGTCTCCCAAACCCTCTGCATGCCCATTTTTGTGAAGGGGACAGGGTTTTGGAAGGCCAAATATGCTGTATTCAGTATATAAGATGCACCCAGATTTTCCATCCTCTTTTTTGGGGTTGGTGGGAAAGGTGCATCTTATACTCCAAAAAATACAGTAGGTGACCTGGTATAGTATGAGCTAGCAGCAGTGGTGGGATTCAAAAACAATTATTACCAGTTCTGTGGACACAGCTTGGTGGGCATGGTGTGGCTTGGTGGGCGTGGCTTGGTGGGCATGGCAGAGGAAGGATACTGCAAAATCCCCATTCCCTCCCCACCCCACTAACCTGCTTTCCAGCTCCGTTCTCCTGTGCAAGAAAAAACCGAGCCAATCAGCTGGGACTCTGATCAGCTGGGACTCGGGAGGCAGAGAATAGATGGGGGCGTGGCCAGCCAGTAGTTTCTGCTACTGGTTTGCCAGAACCACTCAGAACCGGCTGAATCCCACCTCTGCCCAGCAGTGTGCTTCAGCTGTTAAAAAGCCACTGCAGTTCTGAGCTGCACCAACGGAGAGATACGTATTTTTCGGAGTATAAGACGCACCTTTTTTCCTCTAAAAAGAGGCTGAAAACCTGAGTATGTCTTATATTCCAAAAAATACGGTAGTTTCAAGATCATGAGAAGGGATAGTACCATTTTATACTCCATTAGTGAGGCCACACTTGGAATTCTGCATCTAGTTTTGGCCACCCTGATCTCAAAAAAGATGTTGAGACTCTAGAAAGGGTCTGGAGAAGAGCAATAAAAATGATAAAGAGGTCTGGAGGCTGAATCGTATGATGAATAGTTGAGGGAGTTAGATGCTTAATAGATAATGAAATAGATGTTTAATCTATTGAAGGGAAGAATTAAGAGGGGCATGAGAGCCATCTTCCAGTACTTGAAGAGTTATCACAGAAAAGATGGGATTGACTTTACCTCCAAAGCACCAGAGGGCAGGACAAGATGTAATTGGTGGAAATCTATTAAAGAGAGATCCAATCTAGAAGTAAGGAGAAATTTCCTGACAGTGATAACAATTAATCAGTGAAACAGCTTAGCTCCTGTGGATGCTCCATGCTGGAGGTTTTGATATTGTTGCTGTTTTTTAAGAAAAAGACTGGACAGCCATTTGTATGGGATGGTGTAGGGTTGAACAAGCAGGGGGTTGGACTAGAAGACCTCCAAGGTCCCTTCCAACCTTTGTGATTCAATACCAAGTGTTCAGTTCAGAAACACAAAGACAGAATGTTTTCCTAACTCTGGGTGGAGTGGCTTGATAGAAATGCTCATTTCTTACACAATGGTGTGCCGTAGAATTTACACCTGGTATTTAGCATATTTTTCCCCACCCGGTAAATTCTAGGATGTTGTTCAACAACACAATGCAAATCGAAAGACTATTCTTTAAATTCACTCAGCCCTTGGGAAATCGATTCCTTTGTAATACAGACGTAATACAGCTCAAAATAAAGCAGTGAACCACTCCTAAGGAAACAACATGCAAATACGTGCTTATAAGTGGAATACTTTTCTAAGCAGCAGACTACTAGCAGCTAAGGCAGAGAAATGTAAAAATGCTGTTTTATAATCAGAAACAAAACATCTCTTCCTTTTGTTTCTGAATACGCTTTGGCTTCTTTCAAATTTTTCCCCCACTGCTTGAATTTCTGAAGTTTAAACAAGATAATTTTCTTTTCAAAGTGGCAGCTTTCAATCCATCAGGATAGAGCTGGAAGAGAACCTGGAGATCTTCTAGTCCAGTCCCCTGCTCAAACAGAAGACCCTGTATCAATTTGGACAAATGACTGTCCAGTCTCTTCTTAAAAACCTCCAGTGATGGAGCACCCACAGCTTCTGGAGGCAAGCTGTTCCACGGGCTAAGTGTTCTTATTGTCAGGAAATTTCTCCTTATTCCATCCACGTTGCTTCTCTCCTTGATTAGTTTCCATTCGTTGTTTCTTGTCCTGCCCTCTGATGCTTTGGGAGATTAAATTGACTCCCTCTTCTTTGTGGCAGCGTCCAGCCATCCATTTCTGGCCAGGTACAGAGACAAAAGATGACCTTGGCTTTCTAGAAAGAATGTTGTTATGGCTGCATAGCATCTAACTCCATACAATCCCCCCCTCCCATTTTCCCACAATAGAAAAGGCACAGCAGAATAATAGACAGTGTGACAGGCCAAAGACCCCAAAGAAAAGATGGCTGCAGGCCTGACATCGATCTTCATTGTAGAATGACAGTTCAGGTTGTGGTTGTTAAGGAATCCTGTGCAGTCACTAAGCACGACATCAGGGGGTGGCTGGTTTCCTCATTGACTTGGCTTATGGGAAGCTGGCAGTGAAGATCCCAAGGGGTAAGGATGTGATATTGGGAAGCTGTGATCATTGTGACTGTGTGCCAGTTGCCAAATGCCCCCATCATGATCCTGTGACTGTGGGGAACCCCGCGACAGCCACAACTTCAAGGTCCGGCCATAAGTCTTCTTGTGGAGCACTGTTGTAACTTCGAATGGTTTGCTGAACAAAAAGTCCCGAAGGGAGGACTACCTGAATAGCCCAAGCCCTTCCCTATCTTTCATGGTTGACGAAGCGTCATGATACCCTGACAACAACAATCGGACCAACCCCTTGGTGGGCTCCGTAGTGCCCTGGGGTCTCTGGCTTCTTCAATTCCTCTCAATGCAAGGACCCGGCATCGTAAAAGTCCCATTTTTCAGCTCCATCCTAACTTTGAATGGTTGCAAACTGAACGGTTATAATTCAAGGACAATCTGCGTGGGATCGCAGGTGCGTTGGTCACCTGCATGCAAAAAGAATTAAAGAGACCAAGTCAGACATTGAGTGTCTTCCCGGCCACGGCGGTTAGAGAGAGTAAGGTAGCGATTGTTTGTTTAGCTTGGTTTGGCTCTGTGGCTGCTGTGGTGAATTCTTCCAAACTACCCAGAGTCATTTGATAGCTTTCGAAAGGAATTGAACAATTATTTCAGACAAATAGGGCTCCCAAGAGAAAAAGAGGTAAATAATCACATTTCCCTGTGGCTATTTTCCTTGGGCCACGATAAGGATATCTCCGTTTGGAGAAAAATGTGCAACGGAATGTAGCAAGAGATACGTTGCTAGGTATCCACACTATCAGCCACAGACACTGAAGGTAAAACGAGTAGACTTTTACTTGATTGGAAAAATAAAGTAAGAGACACTTCTTTAGAAACAAGTGATAAGTAGTCTTGAATCAAATACACAGTCTATTACTCAAACAGTTGGCTTACAGTCGCTCAACTCACAATTCTCTGAGATCTAACTAACATGCAGTCTTCATCCAAGAGATCAGCGTCTAACAGTGATTCTGGCTCCCTCTTATGGCTGATTGAGGAAACAGCAGCCAATCACATTCCACTGTAGCAGTTAAAGTTACAGATACCAGATTCCAATCATGGCTTATATATATTGCCAACCCAACACTAGGATTACATTCCTAACAGGCCATGTGCTGTGTTCACTATTTGAGTGGTACGGTGGCCTAGAGATGGAGCTCTTCGCCTCACAATCAAGAGGCTGTGTGTTCGATCCTAGCTAGAAGCAGATATTTCTCTCTCTGGGCAGGACGAGAATATATCTGCTGGGGGAAAAACTCTGCATGGGCAACAGGGATGGGCAGCTGGCCAGTAAACACTCAGCTCTGTTCAATTGGCCAGACTCCGCCCCAATGCAAGGGATTACGGAGTCATTAAAAGAGGATGATGATGATGTGCTGTGTTCACTATGTGGATTTTGGTTTTATTTCAGAGCAATTTGACCCCCACCTGTGTGTTCTGGGATGCGGGCTCCAAGGGTAAGTGTCTGAAGAAGTTGGGGTGTGAAAGTGAAGTTTTGAAAGGCTGTTGTGAGTTTCTCCTTCAGTGATTTCTGCATTTATTCATTTGTGACAAACGCAGCTGCGATTAACAAAGATTAGGCACCAGGTAATACGATATCTGGAGACCAAGGCTGGTGGAATAGTTAAGATTAGAAACGAGGAGCTTGTGAGTTCTAGTCCTGACCTGAGCATGGAGCCAGGTGGATGTTGAGACACCAGCAGAGATTCCGTGGGAATCACGGAGACCTGGTTGGGCCCGGAGGGGGGTCTCCCCCTCGTCGACATGTGCCCACCAGACTTCCGTGTTTTCCATCAGCCCCGTACCACTGGCAGGGGTGGTGGAGTGGCAATCATGGTTAGGGAAAGTCTTAAGC
>JAPKID020004575.1:0-11599 GCA_026931265.2 Tropidonophis doriae | reverse complement strand
GATGCTTAAACATTTCATTAATAATGAAACAAGATATCTGCGTGACGTACAGATTATTTAAGCTTTCTCTGTCTTCTGAGAAAGGCTGCTGGAGCAGAACCTCATGTAGGACGTCGCAATACACGGATTCCACCATGTTCTCGATTGCTTTTTCTGAAATACCAGTTTCTTTTTCACTGCCATAAGTGCTGGTCCAGATGGCCTGTTTCAAAATTATGGCCCTGATGTCCATCTTAATCTGGGCAAGTCTGTCTTGCAATTCAGATCCGTACAGACCTTCTCCTTTATCAGACACTGCAGTAGTACTACAAGCTTTTGGGAAAATGTAGGCAAACAACCTATCGATGATAGCGTCTAACACTGGATAAGAAAGCACGGTGATATAGGGCGAAGCTGAAGGCTCCTCCTGAGGAACACCTTGTTCTTCCACCAGGTTTTCGTGGATGAGGGACTTTGCTTCTAACACATTTGATGGGCATGCTGAATGAAGCAGGTGATCTACAGCTTCTTCGATTTGTATAGTGTTTGTTGGACAAGGCAAAGCATCCCCTACATCTTCTATGTCTTCTTTAGACAGAGAACTTCCTAGGGAACCCTTGTAAGAGAGATTCTGGTCTGCTACATTTGCCTCTGGCGGAGCAGATCCAAGAGGCTCATCAGGCCCCTCTTGAAAGTTGATGTGAGCTTTTGTGAGCTCTTGTGTAACTGTTTTTGCCAACCTCATTGCTACCTCTCCCATATCTTCCCCAGAGGCGCTAAGAGGGATGTCCGAAAATGTGTCAGAGATTTTTGAAAGCAGTTCAGAAATAACATTTCCCAGCACAGAAGTGGGCGAACTTTTACTTTTTCTCTCGATTGCTTCCCTGAGGTTCAAGGGCTTGATGGCAGTTTTGTAAACTTCTAACCCTCCCATAGAATCTCCTGCAGCAGCTCGATCCCAATCGGAAGCCTCCTCCTCCTCGCTGCAGACAAAAGCTTCAACGTGCTGTTGGAGGATGTCCCCAACCAGAAAGCCAGCTAGCTGGTCGATAAGGGCGTTGCTCTTGTTTTTCACATCTCTCTGGACAGCTTCAAGGGAGCCCGATTTTTGTATGATCTTGCTGCACAAAGAATCGGTCAGGTTCTGAACATCCTCCTCAGAATATTGATACTGTTCAGGGTGTGTGTCCTTTATAACTCTGATCTCATGTTTTAGAAGTTTCAGCCGGACGTCATTGAGCAATTGAGTGGAGAGCTTGCTTAAGTCAGCTTCAGACATGGCTGTTTTGTTCCAACTGGATGAAGCATCTCTGGGTGGTTTGGAAGGGAAAATCCTTGAGAGTAGACCAGTGATGAGATCTTTTAGGAACCCCGATGATAATAAGGTGCTAAATGGTGGCCAGCTCTCATCCTCGTGGTATTCCTTGTCTCTAATATCATCGCTAACCTCTAGTGCAGGCAAACCCGAAACTCTAGACAAATCTCCAGAAAACAGAGGGTGTAAAAGATAATCAGAGATGCCTTTTTCAACCAATCTTTTAACGTTGTCATAAATGATATTCTTTCTTATGCAGCTGACATCACCGCCTAAAACCATCTGTTTTTCTCTCGCCATATTGTGGTATACAGAATCTACCACATCATCCATGACGGCAGACAATGGGGCCCCAAGGCATTGTTCTTCTCCTGTTGGCACCCCGCTAACTGAAGTTCTGCCAAATTGCAAGTTGATCGAACTGGCTATCCTTTTAACCACGTTACCAAGCTCAATTTCAGGCTGCCCTTTAGACATTTTCTTTTCGTCTAGAGAAGCAGAAAATATTTTAGATAAAACTCTGGAAACAATTTCTTCTAAAAACTTAGCTGGGAAAACCTCTGTAGAAGACACTGAAGATTCACTGATGCTATCCAAAACCGTCCTGACTATATTCTCAGACAAAGCTTCAGGCTCAGGATTTTCCAAAAAGTCTTCGTCTTTGGAAAGGAAAGTCTGAAGGTGATGGTTAGTGATTTCCCGAATGATGAAGCTGGTCATGCAATCGATAAAAGCAGTGTTCCTGCATTCCACATCCTTTTGTATAGAGAGTTGTGAGCCAGACTTTTTTAACATATTACTATAGACTGAATCAACCATGTTCTCAATCTCTTTCTCTGAATGTAATCGGCATCGGTCATCCTTTTTTGCGACCCAGATTTTGTGTTTTGAAATGGACTTCATTACATGTTTGATCATATAGGAACAGAGCTCGTTAAAGTCAACGTCTGACATATCTCTTTTATCTTGGCTGCAGGGAGCATCCTCTGAGGGTGGGAAAAGCTGAGTTAGGAGTCGACTTACTACTCTTTCTAAATATTTCTCAGACAATATAGTAACGTACATTGGAGGAGGAGGCCTGCTCCTTTTTACTTTAGGAAAGCAGACACAGCGCTCAATGTTTTGGATGATGGGTCCAGGTTTAACGTTTCTGAAAGCACTCTGAGGTAGTCTCCTAAACACTGCTGGTGGCAACTGGTAATCCAAAATTTCTGTCAGGATAATTTCAGCTGCCCTCTCAGCCAGGTTCTCTATGTCCTTTCCCATGTCTCCCTCAGCAGCTAGCTGGAATCCAAACTCCCTTAAAATGGAGTCAGTTAGTCTGCTGACAGTTCGACTATCCACAAGGGAGAAGTATGCTTTCTCCTCAGCTCTCTGCAAGACTCCAATGCCAGCTTTCTTAAATTCTTCCATCAGCGCATGCACAAACAATGCGTTCATCTCATGAAGGTCGATACAAGACTTTCGATCGTACTTGTTCCGCAGTGAAGAAAAGATCTTGATCAAGAGCTGAGAGACAACGTCCCCCAGAAACTGTGAAGAATAAATCGCAGAAAAAACTGGCTGGAGTTGATGATGATCTCCATGTTCTGTCACTGTCATCACTTCTTTTCTGTAGTACTTCTTTTTGCAGGTTGCAAGCCAAGATTTTTTCACAGGTAATGTGCAGATGGGTACAATGGGCCTACGCTGGACTGCTGCATCCAGGATGGACCGGTTTCTGTCTCTTTTTCTCATATGACGCCTTCCTGGACTAGTTGTCCTAGATTCTGATCTTCTACTTCGTGATGAGGGACACAATTCATTTTTACCATAGCGGGCATGCTTTTTATTAAATCCTTGACTGTGTCCTTTTCTAGGGCATGGCTTTGTGAATTCAACCATCTTTTTTGAAGATGTTCTCATTTGTCTGGGATGCTCAATGCTGAAGGAAAGCTCTGTCATTACAGGTTTTACCAGTGTGTGAGCTAAAACATCCAGGGCTGATTCACAGGAAGACACTCCTGACTGAGTGTCCACCCATGGCTCCTCTAGGTATCTAATGTCATATGTGAAAAGGGAGGTGCTGGACTCAGACTCCTGGACTTTAAACTTTTTATAGGAATAGGGAAAGACTTCATCGTCACACTTCCTCAGATCCCGAAGGTGTTCATTCTCTGGAAACTCATCAAAAGCAAAACTGCCTGAAAAATTGTCGGTCAAGAGGCACTTGTCCAAAAGTGCCCGGATCAGCTTTTCACTCACAACATCTAAGAGGACCACAGACTTGGGAGACAGACCCAAGTTGCTGTTAAATAGGTCATTGCTAAGTTTGCAAGCATGTGGACACATTGAGGAATAAATTAGCTGTTTTTTAGTTGATCTATTCATATGTTGATAAGCCATCATATTTTGAGAGCGGGCATCAGGGTAGGACCCACCAAAATCATTCTGGGACTGGTCAGGCCATAACGAATCTAAAATGATGTGCAGAACTTTGTTGACAATATTTTTTGACTCACTGGTTTTCAAGCTACGGATGAAAGTGTCCAAATTGGAAGCAACATTGTTTAGCCTCCTGTTTTTAAGGGCCAGTTGATCCATTGTGGAGAGACAGGACATCCTTCTGACATCACTGGCGCCTCTACAATCACCCCTAGAAGCTCTGCTTAACCGAGGTGAAGAAATCAAACGCTGTTGAGACAAACTATCTCCAATTCTGTCTTGGTGCGCACACCTGCTTCTCATTTCAATTTCCAATGACAATACATTATTAACTTCTTTCACAAGAGGTTGATAAACATTATCAAAGTCAGCCAAACAGAGAGGTGGGACATAAATTCTTCTTGATCTCCTAGCCTGAAAACTTTTTCTGTTGAAACTCTCTTGCAAAATGTTTCGTTCACACAAGCTATTGATGATAACCTCCGAAATGTGGAATGCTAACTCTTCAATGTTCATTGGAGGGGTTTTAGAGCATTTCAGGCCATGTACAGGACAGCAAGCATCCACAGAGCAAAACATTGAAAGGGACCTTTCACAAAACTCATTCCTTTCTGGCATGTTGTGGCGTGCACTGGGACTTGAAATGCTGAACAGCACATTGGAAAGAATTGCTTGAGTCAAAGGTTCCCAAAACACATCGTGGCATGAAGACTGCTTTCTACCAGAAGGCATATATGTATTCCTCCAGATTTGATCCTGAAGCCACTTTGATTCAGACTGGATTAGTTCTTGTTTCCATGCTGGCAAAGAGGTCCTGCAGGACATTTCATCCAAAGCATCTGCGGAAGTCAACATGAACAGGTTACTCTTTCACAACTGAGGCACAGTAGCTGAAGGTGTAATTTGAGAGATGAAACGTTAGGTTGCATGATTTTCCTGCAACTGGCACATTTTGAGCTAGATTAATGGGTTTATCGAAATCAATTTATGGCGAATGCTACCCCGTTTCCCTGAAAATAAGCCCTCCGATGATAATAAATCCAATCGGGCTTTTAAGCGCACACACTAAAATAAGCCGTCCCCTGAAAATAAGCCCTACCCCAAAAATATTGCAATACAGCAGCAGCCATGAGGTGACCATGCTTGCCACCTCCTGCACCTCAAAAATAACAAGACCTCCCCAAAAATAAGGCCAAGCACTTATTTCAGGTGTCAAAAAGAAAATAAGACCCTGTCTTATTTTCGGGAAAGCATGGTACTTGTCAAAGAAACATAGGTTCATATACTGGATACACACAAAGTAATTATTATACAACATTGGAAAGATAGCGCAACGTCTAACTTACAACAGTGAATTATTGATATATGTAAATTGGTTCTTTTTTCATAGGGAACAAGGAAGAGGATTTTCAATTTAATTAAAAAAAATTAGAGACAGAAATGTTTCTGGTCTAAATAAATGTGAGCTATACAACTTATTGGACATTATCTGCTACAAAGCACTCAGACTAACCTCTACATTGGAAGGTAATCAGTTCTTTGATGACACTCAAAATGATGTGGTTGGCTAGCAGAAGAGTCTCACAGGGATCTGGAACATGAGAACAAGCCAGAAGTTCTAGTTCTTTATATTTATCTGGACTCTTGCATTTGAAGATATGTTGCTTACTCTCCCATTTGGAGAGAAGGCTGCCACTGTCCAGCAGGAGGCAGCTTTCTTCCGTCAGTGTCTTGTCACTGGAATCACTCAACCTGATTTCCCAGCGATTGAGTAAGCTTTGATTCTTCTGCTTTGCTTGTACACATTTGGAGGAGCACGAAGATCTCAGGTGAGATTTTTCCTTCAACGGAGAAAGATGTCTGGATTTATCACCGTAACTGTTTTGCACCATAGGCTCATCTTCCACTCCAAACTCACATAGGAGAGCATTGACAATGGATTCAGCTGTGTGGCCGAGCTTCAGTGGGCAGTAGGCAGAATAGCAGGTGCTTTCGGGACCTGCACAAGGATATTTCCCTGCAAAGGATTCATGGTGAGGAAGGGGGTTAGCCTTCTTCTGGTGTCCCGTTCCAGCTTGCCTATTAGGAGTAGCTTCACAGTCTGCCGTTTTCTTAAATAGCTTTTCCAAAATGCTTCCCTCGGGGATACAGCTTTGTCTGGGAAGCCAATCTTCCTCAAGACAGCCTAGTTTGACTTGACCTTTATCCTGTCTTCGTCTTCTGGGATGTCTCGATCGACCTTTCTCTCTCTCTGATGCACCATGAGCATCCCACTCAGAATACTTAAAGACAGAAGGAAATTTAGCCGGGGCTTCTTCTTGTACTTCAGTCTCCTCCTCTGAATAGATGACCATGCCAGGAACATTGATTGGTGGGAAACTATCTACCCTTCTGTACAGTTTAGAAGTCGTCTTCACCCTCGGTGATTTAAACTGATTCTGGGCAAGAGCCCTTTCCTTTGCAAATGCTCGGCCTGACATCTCTAGCTGGAGGTTCTCCACCATTAATTCAGAGGTGATCTCAGTAAGGCTTTCGTTGCAACGATCCAACATGACACTGATAGTCTCACTTACCACCAAGCTTTCAGAAGAGCTGCTAAGTACGTTGGCCTCCTTCTGGGCTAGCTCCCTGTCCAAAGTGTGCTTAATAATTTCAAGAATGCTGCTGACCGCATTGTTGGCATACACACTCAATTCAGAGTGTAGCATTTGCACCTGATGGAAAGCCGTTTCAATGCACTCCCTGGTGACTGCCCCACCCAACTTCGTAAAGTCCAGAAAGTTATGGGTCGATCCTAAAGTAGGCAATGTTCCTTTTCCAGTGTCTCCCTGCAGCTTGTTTCGCAAGGCTTCTACGGTTGTTTCTGCTATGTTTCCTACATGACCTGAAAGAGAATCTAAGGAGCGTGTCAGTTGTGCAAAAGAGAGGCTTTCTAATGGGAACTTCACTACTTCCAAGAAATTACATTTAAAGTCCCGTTTAAAATATCGAGCCACAAAAGTCTCCAGTGTGATGACAATACATTCAACTGTTTCTTTGGCTATTTTGTCAATTGTGTCCATAGCATTTTTCAATGAAAAATAAGAAAATTCGTGTTGAGTGAATTGATTTTTCGGAGTTTTTGCGCATCCTTTGGGTCCTGCCTGGTCTTTTCTTCCCCAAAAGTTGCATTTATCTTGAGAAGTAAGAACACTGCATAATAAACATCTATGAACATTTTCAAACACGCTTGCTACAATATCTCTGGCAACCGAGCCAATCTCTGCCTGAGAATCACTGTGGAAAAGCATAGAGCCGTCACCTTTTTTAAAAGTGCAACAGAATAGTCGCTCATTGAGCTCACCTTGAATCTTCTTCAAAACGCAAACAGAAGGTTCTAGATCTCGACTTCTCATGTAAACCTCACTTACAATATTCTCGGCCACCTGCAGCATTTTTAGGGTTTCATTTATATTTTCATCTGTCATTGGCTGCTGTTCAAAAATTTCTCTTAATATGCCTTCCTTTGGAAGGATTTGATTGAGGTAGCATGCATAATCTTCATAAAAGAGGCATTTAGGCTTTCCGTGGGTGTCTTTAGTTGTCATTTCAAACTGGAAAAACATCTGGGTAGAAGGAAGTCCATCAGTTTGGGAACGGTTCAAAGAAGTCTGTTTATGCATATGAGAATACTGCGCATCATCAGTGTGTAGATCATGGACAACAGAATTTATGAGTTCACTTGCTTTGGAGATCTGCTCCGATGACAAGGTATTGACTTGAAATGTAGTTCTGTGATAATTTTCTGTTTTGAATTCATCAATAATAGTTCCCAAAACTTTGCTTACTACGTCTTTGGCGTATACCGTCAAGTCAGATTTTGACAAAGTCCCTCTCAGGAACGAACTGTCCGAATCATCTGACATTACTCTTGACCGATTTATTGCGTTACTGCCAGCTTGCATGGCCTGGTCATATTGAAAAGATGACTGCCCTTTCCATCTCTGTTGCACAGACAACGGAAGGACCTCTTCCAAATGAGATGCAGCAAAACAGGCAATTTTATTCAAAACGCTTTGAATGAGTTCTTCACTCAAGGACTGCGGAGAGGGTTGGAGTTGAGATACTTCCAGAGTCATCTTTTGGATGTCAGATGAACCTCTAATGCTGCCTGAAGTATTTGTTTCTAACTTTGAAGAGCTGAACAGCGTGTCCACAACTGCTGAATACATCTTATTCAGTATTCCATCCACAATCTCACCAGCTACATTGCAAGCGTTTGCCTGAGATGCAGAGTCCATCATTCCGTTATAGTGCAAAGACTTGGGTTCAGAATTAAAAAATACAGAATCATTATTAAAAGAGGACAGAAGTCCCAGATCTCCCATTATTCGCTGGGTAACTTGGCTGAGAACATCTTCCACGCTTGCCAACAATGGGAAGCCCCCATCCTGTCCAGGTTGTTGTTTCTGAAAAATCCTTTTCAGAACTCTTTTTTGAATCTCATTTTCAGTCAAGGCGATCTGAACCGTTATGATCTTGAGGAGATCATTCATAATTTCGTTGGCAGAAGCATTTTCTTCCTGGGGGAGAAGATTTTGACAAGAAAGCATCTCCCGCTCCAGGTCCTTCTGAATTACTTTAACAATGGTGCAAGTCAGCTTTTCAGCACAGAGCCTTAAATTATACTGAGAGTCCTGAACTGCTAATTTTGCTTTCTCACAGTGGTTTCCTGTTCTGATTGCTGTGGCTTTTTGTGCACTTGACATTGCATATCCACTTTCAAGACGAGATGGCTTTACCTGCTTAGCAGCCATTCCCAGTTCAGATTCTAGTTTATCTTCAACAAACATTTCCAGTCTGAGGAAGACATTATCAACTAGATATTTTGCTATGCCTTCGGGAGAAAAGTCTTTTATATCTGGAAGTTGCTTAGCGCTAAATTCCGCCAGTTTTCTGCCAGATGATTTTTCAGCTTTGGATACGCCTTGATGCTTGCTTCTTTTGAGATCTGGAAAGCGACTCTTGTGTCCAGCCTTGGATCCACATTCTTTCAACTGTGCCAGAGGCTCTACTGTTTTCTGCACAAAATCATAGAGGAGTGACTGGAGTTGTGGTGAAAGTGCCCCCTTCATATTCATAGCAGCTGCAAGACCAGAACTCAGATCCTCAAACACAATGTCCACCAAGTCGTTGGAAACCAACGAAGCATCAGATTTCACCCCAGCTGGGTTGGACAATGATTTTTTTATGCTGCCATCTGCACCCTTAGGAAACTGTAATTCCCCCTTTCCGGAATTGTCCATATCTAACATTATCGTCTGAAAGATTTCATTTAAAAGAGTTTCCACTGTGTTTTGGATTTGGGTCTGAAGATCTCTTTTATAGGTAGGGTTTTTCTTGAAAACCTTTTCCAATACGCTTTCTTTCCGTGATAAAGAGGACTCTGCTTCAGAAATATGTTCTTGGGGGGCAAAAATAGTCAGAACCATGCTGACAATTTGGGTAGCAGCTATGCTTTCAGAGAATATAACGGGAGGAGTTGAAATTTTATCCACTTCCTTATCCAGCTCGTCCTTTAGATTTTTCAAAATCAACCTAGCCACATCACTGGCATATGATTTTAAATCTGAGAAGGACAAAGAAACTGTCTGTTCTGGTTTTTCTTTTGCAGCTAAAATAGAACTATTGTAGGAGTTAAAAATATCCTCTAAACAATTAGGCAAATTACCATGTTGGCTGGCTAGCATTCTTTTGAATTCTTCTTGTAAAGCCGAGGAAAAGTCTGAACTAATTGACATTTTTAAGTTTTGCACATCCAAGCATAACTGAGATTCCACTTTGGATATGACAAAGGTTTCCAGTTTTCCTAGAAACATTTGCACTAAATCATTAGCCAGATCTGACTTAGATGGATGTTCAGGCTGACTACTGTGCATTGGTTCATGTGTGCTTTTTCTGCTACTCTGCACTTCTTCCTGGGGAAACTCTGAGTCATTCTCGGGGTCTCTGAAGTGCACTGTTGGTAGGCTTTTGCCACCTTCTCTGGGCACACATAGAGGAAGGATATCAGTGAAAACGAGGCTCGGTTGCCTGTTCCTGACGTCTTGCATGTCGGTTTGAGCCATGCGGGAAAGGATTTGGAACACAGATTTTACCAGATCGTCTGTAAAAGCCTGGATTTCTGTGTCCGAAATTAAAATCTGACCAATGATTTCACTTTGTCCTTTGGAGGCAGGTTGCCCCTCTGCCTGTTGCCTGCTCATGTTCACTTGGGAAAGAGAAGAGGGAGAAACACTAGGAGGGCAGGCTCTTTGCTCTGCCAAAACATGCTGGAATGCTTCCTTTAAAAGATTCTGCACCGTTTCAATGATTGGCGACTGTTCTTCCCCTTTAAAGTTGTCTTCCATTTGTTTCATGGCCTGCTCTAAAGTCCACTCAGGAGCTGTCGTCCCTTGTCTTACCTTCGACCCTGGCTCAGCGGAATGTGTAGCGTTTTCCGGACTTTCCAAAGAACAAAAAATGGCATTTTGCACAAGAGTGTCCAAGGTACTTTCTGTCTTCTGCAAATATTTTGATTGACTCGTTGTATCGTCACCCAGAAACTCCCCATCGTCCTGCAAAGCAGATTTGGAGTGAGACCTGCTTCTCTGCCGTGGTTCAAGACCAAAACCTTCATATTCAGGCTTTGGAACCTTGCTGGTTTTTGATTTCCCATCCTGATGCCGCTTATCTTTTTCTTCCTGTTCAGCGTCAGCGTAAATTACCATGCCAGGAACATTAACAGGAGGAAACGGTTTTCTTACATTTTTCTCTGTCGTAAAGAGGGTTTTCACAGTCACCCCTCCGGCCGATGTCTCATAGGTTTTGTGGCTAGGTGGCTCTATTTGTATCTTGGGGCAAGAGCTGGGTTTGGCTGATGGAGAGAGGATCCTCAGCTTTTCAGTACTTAGATCGTTGAAGACATCGTTAATGATCTGGAGGATAATGGAGCTCTCTTTGGATGGAACAACTCCTTCTTGGCTCACCTGACGCTGGATGTAGCATAGGATGTTGCCAATCATCTCTTCTACGTATTGAAGGATATTTGTCTCTGAAGAAGCAACTGTTTTGGAAACGATCTTACGGATGGTGTCTTTCACGATGGCATTCGCTGCTTCGGATTCGGCCGTGTGCGGTGGAACTGCGGCATACAGTTGTTCGAGCGGTATGCCGATTGCTTTGATTTTAGAAAAGAGTTCAAACTGGGAGACTTTGGTTTGGCTCGACATAGCAAAAACCTTCAGTTTGTCGATAATGATCTGAACAATCTCCTCGGCAATGGCCAGCATGGACTCAAAGGAGAGGGGCATCTGAGCTCTCCAAAAGGTTGGATCCGGCTCAGTATATTTCTCACTGGCCGCCAGGCACATCGCTTTCCAGTCTGTGGAGAAGTCATCTCTGGAAATGGTTTCAAAATATTTCTTCTGAGCCGTGCAGTGGAGTTTGCTGAGCACATTTTCAACGATATCGTTGGCGACAAAACTGGCCACCCTGGAAACCGAACCAGCCACTGGCGGCTCGGCAGAATGGCTCCCCAGCAAGCTATCTGATATGGATTCAAGGAGGACTTCCATTGAAATAGAGACAGAACAAACGGTACATCCCAGGTCACCTAGTATTTTTTTGAAAATGTCATCCAGAATCACTGCGGTGACTCTGGCGAGAGGCAACTTCAGTTCACTGAAAATACACTTAAGGTCCTTCACATCGATGGTCTCCCTTGGGCGAGCAGAACAGTTTGGTGGGTTCTGTTCCCCTCCAGTAGAGGGCAATTCTGAATCAGTGGTCATAGTTGTTTCGGTTTTACAATGGAGCCCTTTGGGCATTCTCTGCTTCTGTTTGCTGTGGTATGAAGTACTA
>JAPKID020004574.1:0-11599 GCA_026931265.2 Tropidonophis doriae | reverse complement strand
CCCCCCCCGCCCGGGAAGATACCAAGTCTGCTGAGAGAAAGAGAAGGCGAGGTGGAGTCAATGGAATATTCCAAACGGTTAACATGACGATCGCGAAGGGGAGGGGTTTTGCCTCAGCGAAGTCACGCTCCCCTCACTCCCTCTCGCCCGCCCCTTTCTCGGCCGGATGAAATTTCTCACCCGCTCGAGCTGGAGAGGGGCGCGTCCGCTGGTGCTGATGTCAGCGCGCGCCCCTGCGCGGGGGGCGGGGACAAGCGAGGCTGCCGCAGTAGCAGCCCTGCTCCAGTTCCCAGCCTGCCCCGCGGCTCCATTTGAGCCCCATCTTGAGCGAGGGGAGTGAGCAGTTTGAATTTGAGCTCCTTCGGCGGCGCAGGGGAACGGAGCGTGCGCGGCGCTTTTCAGAAAAAAGGGGGAAAGGAGCCCGGCCGCTCCGCCTGGCTGCCACCTGGCTCGGCAGACGGGAGGAGATTGCTCTGGCGGCACGGAGCGAGCGACCCCGCCGCGTCTAGGAGGCCCGCCCGCCTGAGGGGGCCGCTGTGACCGGACTCGTTCTCGTCCCCTCTTTTCTCTCCTTCCCCTGAAGATGATGCGTCTGGTGCTGATCTCCAGGTAGAGCGGGGAGGCAGGGCGGCCTGCGCCTCAGGGACGCCTCGCCGGCTACCGCCGCCGCCGCCCCTCTCCGAAAGCTTGCGGACGGATCAGCGGCGTTGTCCCGCCTTGGGAATCCCGGGTCTGGCCGGAAGCCCGGCAGCGGAGCGGCTTGAGTGATAGCGCCACCCCGGCCGCGCAACCCGAGAACGGCTGTGAAAGGAACCTCGGCTGCGAAAGGGGACAGCGGAACTCGCGGAGAGGCGAGAGGAGGAGGAGGTGGCGGCGCTGCCGCCGCCGCCTGCCCGCCGAGGGGCCCGCCGCTTTACTCAAGGGGAGGAAGAGGAGGAGCCCGGCCGCCGCCCCCCTTCCCTTTTTGCCTCGTCTCCAACCCCAGGCCTGGTGACCGCCTGCTGAGCCCGGACTGCGTCGGGAGGCCGGAGGAATGTGCGAGACGGCCAGCGACTGCGCCGTAGAGAGAACGTGATCCTCCTCCTCGCTACGCCCCGCCAGGCTTGTGTGGTGGCCAGCTCGGACCCCTTTCAAGGTCCTCACCTAGTTTTTCGTCGACTCCGGCGAGGGCAGGTGGGCGGAACCCCCTGACTTCTCAGCCGCGTCTCTCTCTCCCTCTCGCGAAGGAACCATGTCCAAGATGCCGGCCAAGAAAAAGAGCTGTTTTCAGATCACAAGTGTGACGACGGCCCAGGTGGCCAGCAGCATCACGGAGGATACGGAGAGCTTGGACGACCCGGATGAATCCCGCACCGAGGATGTTTCATCGGAGATTTTCGATGTGTCCCGTGCCACCGACTATGGACCTGAAGATGTCTGTGAGCGCAGCTCCTCCGAGGAAACTCTCAACAATGTGGGCGATGCTGAGACTCCAGGGACAGTCTCTCCCAATTTGCTTCTGGATGGCCAAGTAGCTGCTGCTGCTGTTGCTGCGGCTTCTGGAGGGATCCAGCCGCCGCCTTCTCCTGCTGTGCCTGTTGCCAATGGAGGAGCGGTTCCCAGGAGCACTGTGATGCCTTCAGCGACTGCCAGCCAAGCGTGCTCAGTAGCGACAGGAGGCAGCAGTGTGCAACCAGCTGCTGGTCCGCCAGCCATGCCTCTAACGGCTGCTACCGCATGCAGTTCTCGCTTCAGAGTGATCAAGCTAGACCATGGTACTGGAGAGCCGTTTAGACGGGGACGATGGACGTGTATGGAATACTATGATCGGGACTCGGATGGTGGGGCTGTGTTAGCCAGGACTGGTGATTGCATTAGACACAACAGTACTTTTGAACAAGCTGTTCAAGATAGGGACAGTGGCTTAGGTGCTACTGGTAGCTCATTGATTGTCTCAGGTGTGGCAACTTCTGTGCATGGCCCTGATTCCTTAGCTGATAGTTCTGTTACTGCTGTTTCACAGCTACTCCAGCCAGAGAAAATAAACCAGCCCCCTCCACAGCAGCCTAATTTTGTTATTGGTCAGCAGCCTCACAGTAGTGCTCAGCCAATCTATTCGGGAGCCACAGTAGCAGGCCAGCAGGTGATGGGACCTCTGTTGCAGACACAGGTAAATGCACAGAGTATGGGGCAAGCTGGGCCTAATGGGAAAGGCTTACCATCTACGAATGTAGCAATAGCTCAGCCAGGTTTGCCTATGCCACAACAGCAAGTACAGCAAGCAAATGTACCAGTGGCACAGACTCAGCAATTTGCTTACTCTCAGTCACAAATGACACCAGTACACATGGTGTCAGCCCAGACTCCTGGTCAGCCAGACTACATTCAGCATATGACAGTAATGCAGTCTCAAGGAGCTACACAACAGCCTGCTTCTGGCTCAGTCACAGGCACTGGAGCTTCCAGTCTTCCAGCAGCACAGGTAGTTGGTCAGAATCCTTCACCTCTAGCAGCAGTGATGGGAGTTGCTTCACCAGCAGGCGAAACAATAGGACAGGGATCTGGGCTAATGCAGTGTGGCCTGACAACTCCACTTCAGACTGTCATTTCTCAACCAGGAGGTGTGGTACAGCAAGGCATTGGACATGCAGGGGCTGTTCAACAGAAATCCATGACTCAGCAGCAAATGGGTGGAAGCAGTCAAGTGGCTGGTACTCCACACAGTATAGTATCTGGAGTTCAGAATGTGCCTGTAGCTGTACCTGGTACTACTGTGCCTAATGTGTCTACAACTTCTGTTACTATGCCAAATGCCTCTGTTACTTTAGTCCAATCTCAGCTGACCAGCCATACAACTGTCAGTAGAAGTTCCAGTGTTGTCCAGCAACATATTGGCCTTCCATTAATGCAAGGCACAAGCAGTGTACCTACGAATCTACCACAATCTAACATTGGACAGTTTCAGACACAGCCTTTAGGCCAGATTGATGATAGTAGAAGAAAATCTGAACCCCTACCTCAACCACCACTTTCTCTTGTTGCTGAAAACAAACTTCATGTGAAGCCACCTATTCCGGACAGTTTAACAAACCCTCTTAATTTACCTGCAACTACACCTATGAACAGTCTTGCCAGCACTGTCTTTGGCATAGCTATTCCTGTTGATGGTGATGAAGACAGGTATTTATTTATTTTTTTATATTTTCTGAATGGAATGTATTGTTGGAAACACATTTTACTGGAATGTTTATAGGATTTAAATACATGTTAAATCTCTTTCAAGGTACTTGCTGATAAGATAGACAAGTAGGATCAATGTTAACCTCTCTGGTTCATTACTAAACTATTTATATTGCAAAACTATGTGGAAAACTTTATAAGGGCAATCTTTAGTAAATGAGATCACAGACATTAAATTAAAAAGATAAACTTCTATTCTGCTGAAAAGAGTTACAGTAACTCTTGAATCTATCAAGTACATTTGGTAACTTGAAAAGAAATACTTTATTTCATTTTTCTGTAGCATGAACTAGAAATAATTAAATTTAGCATTAACTGGACTATCAACTTATTCTATCAAATTACTGATTATATATTTTCACAAATGTGAAAGTTATATGAGGAAATAAATATACTCTGGAATATATATCTTCCAGGAGTTTTAATGTAAAGCTGCAGATATTAACAAAAAGTATTTCTTGGGAAAAAGGAAATGATAGAGGTAAGGAAGGTTGCACATTGATTTCATTTTTAAATAGAATCTTTATCATGGTTACAGGTATGTATTTCATAACATAAAATCTTAAGAGCACACTGTTCTATTTTAAAGGATGTTTGCTGAATCACATGCTACACTTAAGTTGATTGGAATTGGCTTCCTGAAAAGTAATTGCTTAGGATTGCAATTTTAGCATGCTATTTTTTAAAACAACAACAACAACAACAACAACATGTTCTAGTTTGAAATAAGTTGTACCAGACCTTTTCCAGGTTTTGGAATTCCATAGATAAAATGTTTCTAAATGGTTTCTTTGAACAAAGTACCAAATTTGGAAATGTAGAGCTCCCTCATTCGTTGAAGCATCAAAATGCTTTAAGGAAATACAATTCAGTAAGAAGTTTATATTTAAAAGGTATAATCACAAAAGTAAAGTAAGGGGATAAAAAGAGTTCATATTAAAAAAAAATCAGGATGCTGATGTCTTCTGTAAAGTTGAATGTTCTTGACCTGACACTGGTTCTGACACAGCTTTATAAAAGTTAATGTAAGTAAACCTAAAAATGTAAAACAAGAAATAGTTTGCATCAAAATTTGTAATTGCTAAATCACCTTGGAAATATGTTCCAGGATTTCTCAGTTAATTGCTGTGTTGGTTTTTTAAAAACTTTCCCTAAAATATTTATTTCAAGAAGAAACTTTCAATCATGCAGAATTGTGATCTCCAGGGTATTCCATTTCATTGTAAGTTGTAAGCATGATATAAAAAATTTCCACTTGAAAAAATAGCAAACTAATATATCTATGAAATCTTATTGTCAAATCTATTTACATTTAAATGCAACAAGAGACTTTTGTAGTTTACAGCAATTGACAGTCTATTATTATCAAATTGAATATTATATATCATTCATGATTGCTATGGTTTATTAAAGATAAACCATTCAATAAGAGGCATGCATCCTTATATTATTATGCATCCTTATTGTAACTTCTGATTTTATTTCCATAACTTGAAGTCAATAAAAGATAAATCCCATAGCAACTTTGCTATCCACAAGGTTTAAGTGTTAATGGATTAATGATGTATCAATATAAAATGCTTTAATATATGTGTAGGATGATTGTAAGCAAGTTTCACTGATTTTCACACCATTGTAAGCTTGCAGTCTTGATTCTCCAGTTGGATTGTGCTTGTTAAAGTCCTCTGTTCATGGTATTATGGAATAATATATATGAAATACCTATTTTTGAGTTTATTTCATTTCATTTTCTGATTATTCTTATAGCATAACTCATTCAGTCCAAATAATCTGCAATCGTGTATACCCAAATGAAAATGAAATTGCAGTTTTACACAGCCCTCATCTCAAAACTGACAGTATGTTTATTATAGTGTAGTCAGATGCGCATAATGTTCAAACATATTCTCTTTCTCTTCCACCCTTTCTATGATAGAATTTCCACAGTAGCAGAAACATGATTTTTGTGTGAGAAAGCAAGAAATGGGTTATAGAAAATAGGGACAAATATATTTTATAATATAATTAAAAGAGAAGATATCATTGTGCTTGGTTTAAAATTTATATGGTTACTATAACTTAAGATTCTACTAATTAATTGGTTGGCATTAAATATGACCATATAGGATGCTCAGGAGAAACCTGTTGTTTTTAGCAGGTAGTTACTTATTTCTGCATACTTATATTGCTTAACTATTTATTAGAATTACATTTTGAGGCAAAGAAGTTCTATAACATGAAATAAATCAGCATTGTAATAAAAATATTAGTTTTTAACCGATCCCTTTAAAGTAAAATATTACTATAAATCCCTAGAATTAGTTCTGAAGCAATTTGTAGGTATTGCAATACTGCTTGTTTTCTAAAGATTTGGGATAGACTCGAATTTCAAAATGAAATCTTGTTTAATATGAAGGATTTCAAAGCACAGATTCTTTTGCTAACATTGTTTTGTTACTTGATAAAGTTTATTATAGTTTTCTGTGATTTTGCACCTCATTATTATAAAGGTTGTTTTAAACTACATTTGAAATAATGTCTCTTCTCATTGATGGTCTTCAGAATTCTTGGTGGGTCTAATATTCATCAGAAGAAGAATTACATAATCATTGGATTCATAAATTATTCTTATGGCTTAGTACAGTGGTAGTCAACCTGGTCCCTACCACCCGCTAGTGGACGTTCCAGCTTTCATGGTGGGCGGTAGGGGGTTTATCTGATACTGAAGCACTTTCCTTTTTTTAATTTAATTGACTTCCCTACTTTATAAACCACCATTACTGTGGAACTGATGGACGGTTAGAAACTTTTACTGCTAACAGAGATACAAAAGTGAGTGGTAGGTATAAAAAGGTTGACTACCTCTGCCTTAGTGTCATGTGAACAGAAGGAACTTTGTTCAACAGATTATGACAGTATAATTGAATCTTAATATTCAGTTAATTGATCTCAATATATGGTATTGAATTAGTAGTATGCAAACATTCTAAATATGAGACATAGTTAAAAAGTAGATTGATCTGCTTGTTCCAAAGCTGACAATTTTTCTACTTTGGTTTAATAAATGTGCTCTATGAGTTATATCAAATTAATATACAAAGCTACATTTTTACTTTTCAAATTAGTAACTGCATCATAATATTCAAATAAAAATAGTTTAAAATAAATTAGCATATATTAGATCGCTAAACATATATTCTTTTAAATCCACAGACTTTTAAAGAACTATGACAAACTCACTATTATACTTTTGGCTCTGGTGAAAACTTATTTTAAACTCTCATTTTTCAGTTGATATATACATGGTGTAATAAATATCATAGACTGGATAGAAAGACTTAGTTAATCAATATGAAATGTATGGACTATAACCCAGAATTTTGTTGAATACCTGAAATGTGAACTTTCAGCAGTCTCCACTAGTTGATTGAACATTTGCAAAAAATTATTCACAAGCTACCTTTGTGTTATATTTAAAAATGTGTTTGCATATTGTCCAAATTTGTGATACATTATTATAAAGGTAAAATTAACCTTTTGAGGCTTTTTTCTTCATAGAAGAAAAACTTAAGTTAGCTTTAACTGAGGATGGTCTCTTAATCTATTGTTCATAGCATTTTATATGTGCTATTTGAAGGCTAGATTGTAAAAAGATTGTACAAAATGAAAATAGTACTCACATCCTGTTATTGATTTTCCCCTCCTAGTTGCTTCTTGAGCTTGCTAACAGGTATAACCATTCTCTAAAATTGGTTTTTGCTCTGAACCCAGTTCAAGGCTTATGTGCATCCTTTGAGATTCACAGTAGTTCTATATAATTAACTGCATGGAATAACAACAGATTTTCTTTCACGTTCATCGAAATATATGAGAGTTAAAGTTCATTCCAATCTTTTCTAGATCTATTAAATTTATATACATGCTATAACTGTAGATCTTGATATTTTACATTATTAAACAGGATGGTCTAAAATGTTCTGGAATTGGAACCTCAAATCTTGGGATATAGTTAAAGAAGAAACTGAATGCAAGGAATAGTTTCTTATTAAATTGTTCTAAATTTTAGTGACAGTTATCTGGCATATTATTAGACTTGTATAATTATCTTTCTAGAACAGGTGTGTCTAGGCCATGTGGCCCTTGACAGCTATTAATGCAACTTCACAAGATAATAATAAATACAAATAAAGGAAGTTTGTTATTTTATGTACATTAAGTGTATTATATATTTTATATGCACCCCAAGTCAAAAGGTTGGAAGGACCATGTTCTAGACATTTAAAAAAATAATTTTATTAAAACTGCTTCCATTTATTAGAATAACAGGACCTTGCAAAGTTCAAATACATACATCAAGTCTTTTATTTAGCAAAATAGTAAATTTTAATATCAGGGACACAATTATCTTCTCTCTACTAAACAAACCATTATATTAAGTATTTTGATTATGTATACATGCTTAATATTTTTCATAAAGGTTTTTTTTAAATAAATATTGTTATTAGTAGTTTTTCCTAATACTGTTTCATTTGATAAGCCAATTTCCCTATTTCTACTAAACAGTGGATTTTTTGGCTCTGAGTTACAGAGTTAGATTGGGCTTGGTATTTATCTCTGAATAATTTGTGTTGCCATAATTGATCAGAGAAGAAGTTCTCTTGCCTTTTATACCCATGAAAGGATTCCATGGAATAAATATGAGCTTCACATTGGCTTGTAAGTGTCCTAATAGACTTATTGCACTGACTAATGAAAAATGGGTTCTCTATTATTTTATGTTCATTTACTTCAGCTGTGTGGTTGGTGATGACTGAATTAGAATTACTCCAAATGAAACATAAATTTAGAATATATTGAGATTATAGCAGAAAAATGAGATGGCATTGAAAAGGCAATGATGAATGTAGGTCAAATATCAGCAAATGAAATAAAGGAAAAAGTATATTCTTTGTATAGTCCCATTTCTAAAGTATCTGGCTTAAACATTTTAAATAGCCAAACTTAAACTTCCTGTCTACAAGTCCAATACATTTTTTAGGATTTTAGGTTAGTTAAGTGGAGTAAAGCTGTCTGTTTAGTGGCATCCAAAAATATATTTGTGATTGGATTGGATGTTGCCATAAGGTAGACATATTTATCCCCATTAAAGCTGAGACTATTATGAAGGGATCAGATATCTTAATAGTTTACCTTTTAAAAATTATTCTAAAGGTCTTTATTTGAAAAACATAAGTCTAGCTACTTTGAATTTTTTCCTTTTGTTAAAAAGGACTGGTTTTCCAACACTTATAATTTGGAAATACAGCAATATATTTAATATGGTTAATAAGCCAAGGTTAGTTCATATGGATTAACTAAATGCTTATCATCCAATTCAGTTCACAAGAAATCTCCTTATGTTTATTCTATAACCAGACCGGCATAGTTTTGGAGGTAAGCCATCATTTTAGTTGCAGAGCTTTTCCAGATGATGCTTTATCTTCCAACAGAATAACAAGCTTTCATGATCTGTTCCAGCAGAAAAGGATATCATACCCTATCTGGCTTATGTCACTAATTTATAATATGGGAAGCTTTTTATAAACTCTTATATTTCAGTTTTCAGCTAGTATCTCTCTTCAGCTCTGTACCTTTGGATTTTTAAAAAAAATCAAAATTAATTAAGACGTTGGACTGAGGATGAGGAGGGGGGTGGAGCTACTTCACTTGCCCTGGGACAAACCACCTTCAATAGAGGCTCCAACTGTGTGGCCCTCTTCCTTAGTCAAATCATCAGCCATATGATGGTCAGAGGCATCCGGGACAGCCAAAGAAGGCTGTTTCTGTTTGGGAGGTGCTGGCCTTTCTGCAAACCATCTTGCTTGTCCATTCCCCCTCTCTCCCCCCCCTCCCCAGTCTGAACTCTTACAGGCCCACATCTAATTCTATAACTGCCCGGAACCGAGGTGCAAACCCTGGTGCAAACATGCCTGATGCAGGTCCCTTTCCAGGCCCATGTGAAATTGGTGAACCAAGAGTCACTACAGCCAGGATCTCAGTCTTCCGGTGACCTTCCTGAATTCCCTCTCATAATCTTTTAACAACCTACCCTGTCGTTTCAGCGACAGGATCTCCTCCTCCGCTACTTGGACTCGTGACCCGCCTTCGAACTGTGCACGAAGCGCCGCCAGGAAAAGTTCCATATAGGCCAACTGGCTTGGTCACTATTGAGATTGGCTAGCTAGTCTGCCAGCTCTCCTGTCAGCACTGCTGTTATTGCCACCACTCTCACCCACTGAGAGGGGTAATAGCGTCCATACATGTCCATACTCGGCCCAGACCAACGAGACAGATTTTATCCCATTTTTACTTTTCCAACTTATTTTGAACATTTAGAGGTCGGTGCAATGAGAGAAGAAAGTCTTTAAAATTATTTCCTTTAGATTAGTAATAGTTAGAGTAAGAGCTATTAGTTTTATAAGTTTTGCTAAATTGATCAACAGAATTGATATTATATAACTTAATCTAATAGAACAAATCTTAAATTTAGCTGTAGCCTCTAAAAACAAAAGGAGATCTATATTCCAATTTTACCAGATCTCACAGGAAACTTCCATCATGCGTAAATTTCATATTTGCCAATCAGAGAACTAAAGAATTGAGACATACATTGCCAAAACATCTACAACTTCAGATGTAAAAACCCTTAAAAAATTTTTTGCCATTAAGTTCTAACAGACATTTGAGATATAAGAACTTACAGAAGACCTTTCACATTATTTATTCTTTTAAAAGTTGACTGATATAAGAAGTCTGCAACAACAATAAGCTAGTGTTTCTTAGTATATTTTTTTAGAAACATGAAAAGAAACAAATGGCATCTTGATTGATTTAGAAAATAAATGCTTGATTCAGAATAATAAAACCAACTCTTGAATATTTTTCTATTTAAGATGGTGAAAGAAAAATGCTTAAATGTTAGTTGATAAATATCAAATTTGAAAAGTAAACCATTCATGGGTTCCAGCAGAACCCAAGTAAAACCACCTTTAATCCAAATAGAGAAGGCATATTGAAACAACATGCTACCTTTCTGTGAAAAATTAGCAATAGGCAGGCCAGATTTTCTAAATGGAAAATATTTATAATGTTCCACTTGAACTACTATCATCCTTCACATACGCAATATTTCTTTGTATTGAAATTAGAAAGTCTTTTTTCCTGTTACTTTTAATGGATATTTTATTTTCAGTAAAATCTTTACATAGGATTATTCAGAGGAGCAGTCCCCTTTCAAAATTATGATTTCAAAGAAATAAATAGTTATGGTAAAGAATCTGCTTCTTTGATTAAAGATTACAGATTTGCAGGAAGTTAGAAATGGGAAAATATTACTATGGGACAGTCATTAGTTTAGCTCAGATAACCTAGGTCCTGCAACTGTAGTTTTTGACTGAGAGTATCCAGTTTGGTTGCTGTGTGTGTAGACTTTTAGCTGCTCTATTAGAACAGAAAGTTGTACAGGGCATACTATCATGGAAGTAGTATACGGTTTATAACCACCCACCCCATATTATCAGAGCAGATGATAATACATATAGTTTGAAAACGTCCCCTCAAGAAATTGTAAGGTACCTCGAATGGTGTCATCATAGTCACACTAGAAGCACACTGATTTGCTTCCTTAAATATCGAATTGTACCATCTAGCCTACTGTGACTATGACAATATACAGTATTATGATGATTTTATTATGGTTTTACCTTAATATTTTATATTGTATATTACATTGTCCACATACTTTATAAATATAGATATACTGTTTGTATATAGGTACAGGTGTGTGCGTATACATACACATACACACAGCATGATAGTCTAGTGGTGAAGATGCTTGCCTCCCACCCAAGGTTGAGAGTTCAATTCTAGAATTCCTAGAGCAGTGGTTCTCAACCTTCCCAATAATAATGATGATAATAATAATAGTAATAATAATAATAATAATAATAATAATAATCATCATCATCATCTTTATTGTCATTGTACTAAAATTACAATGAAATTGGTTATGCCATTCCTCATGTTGTGACCCCCAACTGGTGTTTTAGTTCATAAGACCATCAAAAATATGTGTTTTCCAATGGTCTTAGGCGACCCCTATGAAAGGGTTTTTTGACCCCCAAAGGGGTCATGACCCACAGGTTGAGAACCGCAGTCCTAGAGAAAATATCTGCTGTGAACTTTGCGTGGCATCAGGAACGGCATTTGGTCAGTTCCATCCCTTAGCTCCATTAAGGGATTACAGGGTTGTAAAAGTGTGTGTGTGTGTCTCTGTCTGTCTGTCTGTCTGTCTGTCTGTCTGTCTGTCTGTCTGTCTGTCTGTCTGTCTGTCTGTCTATCT
>JAPKID020004573.1:0-11599 GCA_026931265.2 Tropidonophis doriae | reverse complement strand
TAAAACCAATTTTAAAACCCCTGATTAAAACTTAAGAACTAAAAGAAGTACCGTGTCGAGTAAAATCATGCTAGGCCGGCTATATGGAAAAAGTGCGTTTTAAAATATGTGGAATAAAATACTTTATTGAAGAGGATTTTCTCTCCACTGTAAAATAATACATATTTTAATGGAACAATTTTTTAGGATATAAAATTTGGCTTGGATTTTATCAAACATATCTCAGCAAAACCAAAGCAAATATACATTTTACATCTATGATTTCATGCACAGAATTGAATGCACATATGAATAGGAGACACAGAAGTTAATATTCATTCTGCAGATAATCCTCAACAACCGTTCACTCAGCAACCATTTGTACTTAAAATGGTGCTGAACAAGTGGTACTTACAACTAAGCATGCTACTTACAACAATCACAGTGACACGTGATTGTAATCAGGGCACTTGGTGATTGACTTCCAAATAAAATGTTGCAGAGTTTCTCGGGTGATGTGATCCCCATTTGCAACTTTCACTCCTGGCTTCCAACAAGCGAAGTTAATGGGAAGAGTAACAGAATATCATGAATGGTTAACCTCATGCTTAACAATGGTACAACCTTCACTGGCTTTTGACAAGCAAAGTCAAGAGGGAGCCTGGTAGAAAGCTGCAAATCATGTGACATCACTTAATAAGAATAGAGGATCCTATTAACAATGGCAACCAGTTGTGATAAAAATAAAAAGCAGACAAAACAGAAACCAGTTTTGAGCAAAGAATGCCACACCACTTTCCATTAGAGAAACACGATATAATCCATTTTAAGAGGACAAAAATAAAAATAAGTATTACCTACCTTGCAAAGCTCTTGCTTTTCACATTGTACGGTAGACAATTTTTCATTTGAGAGCTGAAGCACCACTTTCCCTTCTGTCTGACTTTGTTCTTCATCAGTCTGTGCTGAAATAGCCAAGACATCGGGCTGTTCAGAATTAACAGGGGTTGCACTTCGCCCACTCTCTTCCATTTCCATTTCTTCCATGGGAACAACAAGAGTTTCAGTTAGGATTTCATCAGACATTCTTTTCATAGGTTCAGTCTCTTCACCCTTTGGAGTTGGAGAGTTGACAGCGATGGAAGTTGAAACACCCCCCCGACCTGATAATTCATCATCCGAGTTTATTTCACTTATGCTACGACTGTCTAAAGACTGTACACTAAAGGAGTCTATTCTTTCAAAAGCATCAGAGGAACAGCAACTCTCTGTCAATTTATTAAAGTCTTCTAGGCGATTGTATTCTGTGCAAGCAGATGCTGTCAGAAGCTGAAAGGAGGTTTGCATCAGATGGAGACTGGCTTTTGAATCAGCTCCTTCTTGCCTTGAACTAGCTGAGCTCTCACTTATAACACTTTCATGGTCCAAAACTTCAATATCACTAGTTGTAGATGTCCCTGAGGAGAAAGTGCTAATTGGAGGTGAAGGGGTATTGCTTTGCCTGTCTTCGCTTTTTCGCTCTTTAGTGTCCAAACTTGAATTTTTTGTGTCTGCTGGCAGAGCTTGCGGAGAGAGATCATTCTCATGCCCAGAACTATCACTCCTTGAATCTGACTTCACAACAGAAATGGATTCTGCTACTGTGACATTCTGAGAAGATGCTTCTTGGCCAGTGCTTGTACTATTGTTTCCATCATAGCTGACAGTGAGATTGAATTGTTCTGAATTGTTTTCCTCCAAGTTTTCCTGATCATCGTTAAAGCTCTTCAATTCTACAGAAAAGTCTTTTGTTTCTGTTTCTGGCAGGTCAATATGCAGGGGTTCCTGCAATGTGCTTTTAATTTCTTCTTTGGGATGCTGCGATTTGGCAGGTGGCTTAGATACCACTGGGCTTTGCTGTATGCTCTGGACACCGGTTGGTGGGAGAAAGGCACTAAAGAAAGATTCTGATTCATCTACCACAGTTCTCTGAACTGGTTTGGTAATGGCTGCAGGAGATGATATTGGCTGACTTTGGGTTTCTACATTTGTATTGGTCCCCCAAGTAGAAGTATCCCATCTTCCACTTGTTAGAGAACTTTTTCCTATTACAAATGAGAAAAAAGAGAAATCAAAGGTAAACAATTAAACATATAGTATAATAAGAATTACATAACAATCCAGATCAGTTATATTTCATATACAGTATATACTACTACAGCAATGATCATATGCCCACAAGGTTTCTACCTTTTCATACTTCTAACAGGTACTAGCTTTTCCTCAGGTGTATGTTATATTATATTCCTTATATAGTCTAGAAATTGGTATGGGAATATTATAAGCCTATAAAATTATTTCTTTTGCAATTTAATCAAGTAGAATATATCATGTATGTAAAATTACTAAAACAGCATAATTAAGTTCTAAGAACTAACATTCTTAGAAAAGAGTTATCAAAAATAATTCATGTTTTGGTTTTCTTTTGTGAAAAGCTGTTCTTTCACCTATTTAATGCATCTATTCATATAGTCAACTGCATTATAATTGAACAAATAAAGGAGGAAAAATGATTATAACCAACTATTTTTTTCTGAGTAGTTCATCGTGCTATAAATCGTTAGAATAGTTGCTACATTGGTTTACTTTTTCCTTCCACTATTTCAATATTCTGCAATTTATTAACTTTGCCATGGCAAACTACAGTTGAGAAAAACAAATTCAAAGCTCCTCCGGGATAGTGTAATTATACTATTATAGATAGAGTAGTTACAAGTCCATAGTGTAATTTTTATACTGAAGTTGCTCAGTACATCAATGTGATCATCTGTAGATCAGGAAAGCCATAAATAGAATGGAATAATAATGCTCATATTATGTAACTAAAGGAAATAGAGAAAATATGGAATCACCAAAAGACAAGACCAGGAATTACGAAACACACAATTGTTATCAGTTAACAATCACAAAATATAATGTTTTTTAAGAGTCTGAACTGCTTTCTCCTCTATCTCTCTAATTCCAGCATGGCAGGATTTTTTCATGTAAACAAAGGTTAAATGTCTAAAAGAACAGAAGTCGGTGACTTAGAAATATGAGGACACATTTAAGGAAAATTTGGAATGTAACTTTATTCCCAACTTCCTGGAAATGAAAGCCATTCATTTTAATGGGTACATTTTGGTACATATTTACAGGATTGCTGTTTCAATGAGGACACCAGTAGGGTAGTGTATGTATGTATATGTACTGTATTTTTCCCAATCCCTATCTAACATCCATCCTAGTCCAAGAAAACACATAGAAATGTGTAGTTGTATGTTTGTACAGAATCCGATCAGAGAACCGATGTTATTGTAACCGGTTACTTTCTGCACAAACTGGTATTTGTGATGCATTTTTGAATGTTCAGTTGACTTGAGTTTCATGTTTAATGAATCAAGTATAATGATGATGATGATAATACTTTTTATATTTTATGAAGATACTTGGTTGATACTTAGGACTCTGGCAGCAAACCCGTTATCAACATTAGGACCAGTCAATAGACACATTTTTAAATGTTCAATTGACTGAGTTTCATCTTTAAACAAATAATAGTAATAATAATTTTTACATTTTAAGAAGATACTTGGTTGATACCCAGGGCTGGCAGCAACCCATATCAACCATTAGCACCAGTCAATAGGATTTGTGATGCATTTTTGAATGCTCAGTTGATTGAGTTTCATGTTTATTATTATTAGTATTGTTGTTATTATTATTCAAATACCTTTTTCAAGAAGAAAGCCTGGGCGAGAGGGATGACCTCATCCTGTTGACACCACGGAAGAAACAAACCAAATACAGGGTTGCCACCAAAGGAGAGGCGTGCAAAGAGGTATATGGGAGGCGCGTGAAGCGAAGGGTTTGCCGATGTTTACGTGGTCTGAGCTCCCTCGAGGTAGGGACGGGAGGGGTAAAACCTCTCCTCCTCCTCCTTCCCTTCCCCGCGGTCACCTTACCTGCCTCTCCTACACGGGACAGGGCAGCTCCGCCAGGACCTCCCTCGCCCTCCTCTTCCTCCTCGCCTTGGATATCCAGCACCCGGTCGATGGACTTCTGCGCCTGCGACAGAGCCTGCTTGGCGAAGGTCGAGAGCTGCGAAGCGTTGAACCAACTCATTTTGTCCTCTGCTGGAAGCCCCACCGGGCCCCTCCGCCTCCACCTTCCTCGCTTCCCTCCCTCCCTCTCTCTCTCTCGCGCTCTCTCAGCGGTATCCAGAGCTGGGATGCTCGACCCGCCGCCCGTCGACCGCCATGACGGAACTACCAACCCGGATATGGCACGCGCCAGGCGGACCGTCGCGTTTGACTGCGCAGGCGCGGCCGTCCAGCTTCCACGTAGCAAAACAAGCCGGAGCGCCCTCGCGTAGCATACAACGCCCACGTGACGCCGATTCTCGTTGCCATGGTCCCGCAAAGCGCCGGTCACCCCCGGCGTACCGGATTTCATCGTCGGTTCCCGCACCTCGCTTCCGTGACGTCACTGGAGAGACATTTTTCATTGCCGCACAGGGTATAGTTTTCGGCTTTTTTGTGGTTATGCTGGGTTCGCCCATCTCTATTTAAATCGATATAATTTATTTTTAAATAAGCGGTATTTTTTTTAACTGCCAACAGCCCAGCTAGGTTCAGAGGAGCCTTGAGCTCTTTGGTAGAAGACAGGAAGAAAACTACAAAACCCCATATCGTCAGCAAGTTTTAGTGGGTATCAGATCTAGCTCAATGTAAATATCCACTACTAGTTGCTTCTTGACTGGTAACTGTTTAGAGATGGCTTTTATTTGAAAACAATTATTAAAATTTACATTCATTCTGCAGTTCTCAAACTCGTAATACCCACATACATTAACAAAATAGGTTAATTTTAGATAGTGTTTATTAATAAATAGTCTTAATAGTGAAACACCAATTCTGAATATCAGTGGGCAACACCATGCATAATAGTCATTTGCCAATATACAAATTTAATTATCCATTGAAGGTACTTGTGTACAATCTTTCATTCAGTTTGGGAGGGGGGGATCTAAATTTGGCAGTACAAATAGCTGACAACACAATAAAGGCATTAACTAAAGTGAGAAATAGGCTGTTTTATTAAACTGGTTGTCTCAACTAAATTATGTATACATATTAAAATGCAATTTAAAATCTATGTCCGCATGTGTGCATCCAGAGTTCATTGGTGCTTTAAGAATGAATCCATTGGCCTTCAGAAGTTTCACATAGGAGAATGTTGGCATTATGAGATTACAAATTGAGTAAAATTACTATACAACAGCTTTCTGTACATTATGAGCTTTTACACAAGTAACATCAACCAAATATTGGTTTGCAATAACAGTTCTAAAATAAGAGCAATTTATTTAAACTTTCATCAATGCTTATATAAATAGAGATTATGTCAGGATAACTCAAGTTTTTTTCCCCTGTAAAGAAGTAATTTGGAGATGTTCTTCAGTGTCTGTTTATATCACCTGCATTCATTTCAAGTAGTAAAATGAAGTCTGAAAAGTACAGTTTGCGGTGTTGTGACATCTGCAACCGCAAGCTCCTGACCATCAACGAGGCCCAGCTCTGCAATGTTAAAAGCATAATATTTAAGAGTCATTTCTATACAGAGAACAAAAACACATTTGGAGAAAACTGAAATAGAGCAGATATAAAACTTATGTTACTCTGTAATATATGTATTATTAGATTCATTCAAAATTATTATTGGTCTGTACATAACCATCGAATTACAATCACAACTGATTGGCTTTATGGCTTTATGTAGCATACACGATTTATTCTAATATTATCAATATAGTTTCTTCAATCTATTCATTGCTGCAATGACACAGCAAACATAGTGCTGAGCTAACAATGTTCATGTCTCTACTCCATGACTTCACTTTTCTTTCCACTATGCAGTTATATAATGGGAATCTCACTAAGAGGCCCATAGAACTTTTACATGTCTAGAAAAAAGACTGAAAACTAAATCAAACCTCTTTGAGAGGTTTTACACTTCGTGTTTATACATTCTAATAGTTTATATACCTCCCTTATATTGCTGCTTCAACACCTACAAGCTTTGAAGAAAATTATTTTAATGTGTAAGAGCCATATGCCATATTTACCTAAAGAAAATTTTAAAAATATTTTTGACACTTATTGCACACAAGATAAATATAAACAGGCATCAAGAGTGCAACACTTTTTAAAATTTAGCAGCATGCCCCAACATGCTTTAATTGTTAACTATTAAAGATTACCTTTTAAAGTCTTTGAAAGGTTTGGCCTTGTTCGTTCTTCAATTGAAGCTACTGACTGCAGGACAGAAAATATACAACATGAACTCTTATTATTTTACCTAGAACCAAACATACATTTTGGATGTTTGTGAGTGCTAAAATGAATCACAAATATATATTAGTTACCTGTAAATAAAGTGTTTTATTTCTTCCATATATTGTAGCAGTTATTGCAGGAGATTTCATTTGTCTGTGCAAAGAAAAAAAAGCAAGACTAGTTAAAATTTTAAAACATGTATCTCCATGATCTACTGAACGTACATTTTTAGACTCTAATATTATTTACAAATCTATAAATAACTGTATCCAATACTTACAATGAAGCACTATTTGTTAAATAATCCAAGACTTCCTGTAGTTTAGCTGATGGAGAAAATTCTATATTTTGAGGAAGTTGACTACAAGCCAGACAATTCTCCTAGAAAGCAACAAATGAAATATCTGATATCATTTAAAAAAGGAGTAATTAATGAAATCAAAAAGGCTGTAATTCTATGGTGAGGACCCTTTCCTGAGTGAGTGTAATAAAGTCTCCAAGGGCAAGGAATGGATCAGGAGCACTTTTAAATCTGAATGATCCAGTACTAACTCTCCCCTCTGCAAACAACAGAAGTCTCTGATCAATTAGTCTCTTCTATTGAAGCAAAGCTTTGTATCTGTCAGAACTCCTTGATTTTGATATAGGATTGCTCTGTCAAATTGACCCAAATCCTGTCCAAAATATACAAGGAATTTTCTTCAAGTGAAAAAAAAAATCAGTCTAGTTTTTTCTGGTCCTAATACACAGTTCTGTCTTCGTTGTGTTATTCTTTCTTTCTAAACTCATACATAAAATCTAACATTGTGTTCAGGTTTCACATGACAGCTTACTAACTAATCCTAGATTCTCTGTCATCAGTGATGGTTGATATATGTGAATATGAAATTCTTATACTAGCATTTCAGGAAGTGAGTGGAGTTCAGGGATAGATGGCTGATTTTCATCAACGTTCCATATTTCAGCTCTCACAAACAAATACCCGGAATTACAAAAGCTATGTACTTGCAACCTATTTTTAGTCATAGCTTAGCTTCCTTCTGTGCTATAGTGATTAGGCTTGCATTAAGCTGTATTAGGGTTTTTTTTAACTCAAAAGAGGTATCACAATCAATGCTATACACTTCAACATATAAGAGTACATAAGAACTGCTACTTTCTGTAACAGGTATTGCTGAATATTTTTGCTCTTTCTAAAGGTTTGTTATTGCTCCGTAGCCTATAACTGAAATATTGCTATTGAACAGATGTATGTTAACTTCAGCAATGCTAACTATGAGTCAAAAAGGAAGATGGCAGAGCTCTTTTTCTTTATTCTAAATACATGTACGTATTCAAATCTAAAGAGGATCGATCTGTTCTACAGGAAATCTGTGTATACCTTGTCATATGCCCAAGCTATGGTTGGACAACAGACAATGAAGAACTAGAATATTTGGTCAAGAATCCAGAAAAATTACAAGGATATTAATCAGAAGAGATTTGAAGGAGATGTAGGTGGCTGCAAAAGGAAGGAAATTATCTGCTTCTTTCTACTTATGGAAACCACTTCTAGTCACTTGTCAAAGGATTTTATTATTTTTTATTCCAATCTAATTATTTTGCTTAATAATGCAGGGAGCATAAAAGTTATATAACCAACTTCTTGTATAGATGTAAAAAGAACATTTGACAAAGTAAGCTGATTCTGTGATTATAATGGCTTAAAGTACTTGCAGCTTTAGAATAAAATTCAATTGAAGCATCTATTAAAATATGCTAATGTTCTCCAGTGTTGGAATCAGTGTGATATATACATTATAATACCAATGTCAACTCTAAGTCAGGAACGCATCTTATTTTCTTTAATAACCTTAGCAGATGAGTTCTTACCAACAGCCAACAAGACAGAGGAATACAGAATTTTGAATTAGGATAGTTAAATAAACTTCTGAGTTTTTGCGTACAACACTTGAGAATAAATTAAGTGAAGATCAAAACCAAACAAAGGTAAGAAAACTGTATGCAGCAATACTAACCTTCTTTTCAGCTTCAAACGTGTATGTATAAAGACCATCAACATCATTGAACACCAAATAGTTGTTCAGAGGCATATATGCACTGCAAGGAAACAACTATTATTATATAAGCAGGAAGCCTGCTAATTGTTTATAAGCAGCTAGTTCACAAAAATATTAAGTAAGTTACCTTGTGGCTACTTTAAAGACTTCAGTGGCGCATATAGCTAGAAATAGAAAAATAATCAAATAATGTAATATTTAAAACGGGAAAATATAGTAAAACATACTGTTTATAACAACCTAGAATATAAGAATTTTAGTTGTGTTTAAACATTACTGAAAGTTTTGTTATGTTTATATTTAACAGCGTCATATTTTATTTAAATAAAGTTACATACTAAGCATGGGCAGGGAAAGTTTCTGGAACGTGACTCACAAGGAAGCCAAGTAAAAAAGCTAATCTTATAGCCCTTCTCTCCTCCCCTCTCCAATGCTTACCTCAACACTGGCATAATTAGCAAGAAGGAAACTAATGCTTCTATTTATACACTTTGGTGAGGAAGGGATTACTAGTGAGTAAGCAATTACCCGATGGAGATACAGCAAGGGCAAAAGCAATGTGCTTATGTCTAGTGCAGAGGTGAATTCCTACAGGTTCGGACCGGTTCGGCCAAGTAGATAGTAACTTGGCCAGCCACATCCCCAAACTGGTTCTATCGGCGCCCCCGAACTGGTTCTACCTACTGCGCGTGTACACTTAGCGCACATCAAGCATGCATGTGGCCAAAGCATGCACGCGCCTGAAGTGCATCCCTGAGTGAACTGGCAGTATAAGAAGCAAGAACCCACCCCTGGTTTAGTGCACTTTCAGCAAGCCCCTAGCCACTTAGGAGGCAAACAGAAGCAATTAGTGTGAAGTATACTGATTATAGAATCTTGTCAGTATCAGACAGCAGGAGCAGCAAGCGAAAGGGTTCTAATTAACCAATTAAAGTGATAGAGCTGTGCTTATTAACTTGCATTTAGCACTTTTTAGGGAAGAACTGTGCTGCAGAGAAAGCAGCTCGGGAAGAGATGCTGAAGCAAGCTCTCCATCCTGCAAAGGGGGTGAGGAGAGAGAGAGCCAAGCATAGGACAATGCATACTAACTGCAATGGTGAGCATGTGAAACAGAAAGATGCTGCCAATGTTGTAAAAGTGCACATCGGTCACAAAGTTACTTCTTCCTCATTGTCATAACTGTAAACCATCACTGTTCAAGCCAGTTGCTAAACTACATGCCAATAACAATTAACCTTCAATGGGTCAATTTGAATTACCTTAGAAGACCCCCGTTTTCACAAATATCTAGAAAGCGAGTTAAGCACAGGGAAAAGCCAACCCTACTATGTTAAGTTTTTCTATAAAACAAGCCTTCCCAAAAGCAACCCCTCCTAGCTTCCCCTCTCCCATTCTTTTAGTAGTGATGGATTAGCAGCATTTTTTCCCATACAGTTCATGATTTTAATTTTTAGCATTTTCATAATTTTTAGCATTTTATATATTAAACTAAACATAGCCAGAGCTTTTAACCCTGTGGGTCCCAAATCTAATTTGTCTTTAAAATTGCTGAAATGTAACATTCTAAAGACTTAACCTTCTACTCAACTGTTTTCAGCCAATTCTAGCCAAATTTATGTATTTGAAAATAAACCCCATTAATTTCACTATAGTTTATTGGCAATAAGCCCCTTTCAACTCAGGATGAACTTCCTTTTCTGGATACATTTAAGTTATTCTGTTAAATGTGTATCATAACATTCTTTTTTTCTGATCTATTTAGGCTAGTCTTGTTTAGAAAGAAAACTGTCAGGTACTACTACCCTGTTTTTATCTGGAATCACCAGGATTATTGTTAAAAACAAACGAATAGTTGATTTCTGATAGTACTATACCTGCAATGACAGCATTTGTTGATGCTACTGCTGGAATGATCCGCTTTACAACTCCTGCATTTGGGGACGCATCATAGAGTGTGTTATTTTTTTTTATAGAAAACAGCAATAAAACATGTTATATACCTGTGGACTACTTAACTACTAATTAGTAGTTCCAAGCAAAGTATCTTTAGAATTAACAGCAGCAGTTTAACATTTAACTTGGAATGGGAAACCATTACTGCCTTGGTACCAGACGTTCTGACTCGCCCTACCTGGGATCACAAGGCACATAGTGGTGAAGTTCACAACAAGGGCAGCCAACTAACTAACTAATTAAATAAACAAACAAACAAACAAGCAAACTGACTATAGTTAACACTTTCAGACTTTTTTCAACTTTGGAAAAGGGCATATTTTACTGTGAAAACATGGGTTCTAAAATGTCAGCCCTGTCCATTCTGTGCACCACAACAGAGTACTCGTGCAACATGTGAATAAAACACAGCCCAACCCATTCTAAGTCACCACTGGGTATAAAATCATCAGAACAAAAGTACAAAGTTAACCAAAGAAGTCTTGCTGAATCTTACCCTGTGTAAGCCTATAGGTTACACCTTTAATATTAAATTGTGATGCCCTCTCTATAGATTTTTCAAAAATCCATTGTATGTGTTCCGGATCATCTCCATCTAGGGAAACACCTTCTGTAACAGAATAGATAAAGCACTTTATTTAAACATACAATCTTCATTACTTGTAATGTATCTTATATCAAAACTATATACTCTGAACAATGTGCAATCTTTTAAAGTTATAACAGACCCGGCTCCAAATGCCTTCCCTGAAATGACGTGACATTTCAGGGCCTCAGCAACCAAACATCAACTCATAAAGTTGCCATGGTGAGCTCGAGGCTCATGAATCAATTAGGGCATCTTTCGGAAACCTGACAGCAATCCACATATAGAGGTATTTGTAATTCATCTAATTACAACATTTACATTTCTGCCCACCCCCTCCCTCGTCCTGGTTTTCAGCAAAAAAAATCTCTAAAGTGAACAATAGGTTTGCTTAATGATCTTGGCATTCACTTAACAACCATTGCAAAAAATAAAAAAATCATAAAAATCAGGTCAATCATGTAGGTGACCAGATTTACAACTATCAAGACTTACAACATTATCATGCATGTTTCCTAACACTCAACCAAATTGTTGGAGGTGTGGATGTTTAAATGCTACTTTTTTCATATATGGTGGACTTGTGATAAGGTTAAAGCTTTTTGGATAAAAATTTGGTGGGTTATGCAAAATGTCTTGAAGAAAAGATTACAATTTACTCCTGA
>JAPKID020004572.1:0-11600 GCA_026931265.2 Tropidonophis doriae | reverse complement strand
ATGGATGGATGGATGGATGGATGGATGGATGGATGGATGGATGGATGGATGGATGGATGGATGGATGGATGGATGGTTGGATGGATGGATGGATGGATGGATAGATAGGTCGATAGATAGACAGATAGACAGATAGATAGATGATAAACAGATGATAGATTGACAGATAGATGATAGAGAGATAGAGAGATGTAGAGGGATAGGTAGGTAGGGAGGTAAGTAGATAGGGAGAAAGGGAGAGAGAGAACGAGAGGGAGAGGGAAAGAGATGTAAATGTAGACGTAGAGATATGTAGAGAGGTAGAGATAGATTTCACACAGAAATGAAATATTGTCTCCCCCTTTCCCTTTTTCCTTTCCCTTGACTGTTGATAAGATACTAGTGATTGAACTGCAAATGTTATATTATCATTTGCAGGCATGAGATGGGGAAGTTTTGTCACATGCATCTGCACACCAACCTGCCATATCTTGACCTGGCATCTCCGACTCCCCCTCCCTCCCCAGGATATCTGAATCCTTAAATGGCACCTGCCCCCCTCCCCACACACACAAATGGGATGGGAACAGTTCCCCAAGAGGAAGAGGCTTTGCTTGAGCGGATAAGCATGGCAATACTCATCTGCTCTTTAAGTGGGAGGTGCCTTCCGTCACCTGGATCTGAAGAGGGCAAAACAGGGGGAGTGTCCTTTTGCGGGATTTTGTTTTTAAAAGTAAATGGCTTTGGCTTTCCCTTTACCCAAGGCTTTCAGGCTCAGGCAGCTTTGATTTCAGTGATACACGTCATATATTTTAATTTGCACAACAACAAAAAAAGGATGTAAGAAACATGCCTGCCTGCCAAAAAATAATACAAGGCTGTATTTCTGAATCCCAGAATTAACAATTAATAACTAGCCAACAAAGAATATAATAAATAGAAAATGGGAGGTGATATGAAATTACCAAAAAAAAGCCACTGCAAAGAAACAAGATGTGGCTTAATTTATCTTGGTATAGTGAGAGTTTCTCATCTCCCGTCTCACTGCCCCTTGGGATAATCTTAAAGTATAAATATCCCTGCAAAATCCAAACACCAAAATGAACTCAACTGAACAATGAAACACTGAACAGTGGGGGTACACTGGCTAGAGTGCAGTACTGTAGGCTATTTCTGCTGATCACCACCTGCCAGCAGTTTGGCAGATCGAATCTCACCAGGCTCAAGGTTGACTCAGCCTTCCATTCTTTTGAGGTGGGTAAAATGAGGACACAGATTGTTGGGGGAAATATGTTGACTCTGTAGAGTGCTTAGAGAGGGCTGCAAAGCACTGTGAAGCCAGCCACATAAAACTCTAAATGCTATTGCTATTTATTGCAACAATGAAGTTTCTTACATTTCACCTCTCCTCGGCTCCATCTGCCCATTCCTAAGGGAGACACACCTCATAATTTGAGAAACTCTATTATGTACGCTCTCTGAGAAAATTCATCCTATCGGCTCCAGTGGTCTTAGCAAGGAAATCTACTCCAAAACGTCCTCTCTTCTTTGAGGGCAACGAAGATTGTCTAGAGACAAACAAATATCTAACTCCAAATCCCATGGAAGGGGACAATTATTGAAAATGTCATATAATGTACATCAGCTAGCCAGCAGGCTAGTCATTGGGTCAGCAGCTAGTCTGTAAGTTCCTAGAGTCAATATTCATTACACTAGAATAAAGTTAATGTTCCCTTTGCACATAAGTGCTAGTTGTTTCTGACTCTAGGGGGTCATCTCTGTTTCAAAGCCGAAGAGCCAACATTGTCCAAAGATGTCTCCATGATCAAGTGGCCGGCATGAGTAAATGCCAATGGCACACAGAATGTAGCTCCTATTTTTCAAATTGCATTTTTACATGCTTTCAAACTGCTAGGTTGGTAGAAGCTGGGACAAGTAACAGGAGCTTACTCCATTACGCTGCACTAGGGATTCAAACTGCCAAACTTGCAACCTTTCTGATCGACAAGCTCAGCATCTTAGCCACTGAACCACCATGTCCCTATCCTCCCTAAGTAGTATAACTTAAATATTGCTGAGATCCTTTTCTGAATAAAAAGCTCTTTTCCCCCTCTCTCCCCTTCTTTTTCCTATTCTTTCTCTGACTTCTTTCTTTCACTCCCTTCTCCCTTCTGTTCGTCCTCCTCCTCTTCCTCCTCCACTTCCTCCATCATTAAATTTATAAGCCACCCATCTGACTATCCAAAGCAACTCTTCCGTAGTGACAGAATTATTCTACTGCAAAATGTTACTTTGCATGAGTGGGAGCTTCTAAGTGGCATGGGATTTATAAAATCCTGGATTATACGCTCTAATTTTCAAATTGTTGAAAATGCAGAAGAGTTTTTATGTACTCTCAAACTACATTATGATATATCATCCCATTCATTCTTAAAATATACTTATTCAAAACCTCAGAGAGAGAAGAAGCTATCTAAAAATGTTCTTTTCCCCTCTCCTCCCCATCTCTTCTTTAAATTGTTAATATATTCATACAGCCCCATTGCTTCACGTCATTCCTGATTCAGCTGTGTATAGAAATAATATCACATCCTTTACAGCAATAAGATGAGCTGTCTTGAGAAGAACAACTACACTGGATTTTGTATTGTTTAATGCAACTCTGAAGACTTTACTGAGATTAGGATGCTGTCACAAACAGACTGAAAATTTAGGGGCTGCTGTCTAATTTTGAACTGACAGTTAATTGATCTCTACACTTTGATAGCCCTTTCATAGCTGGATGAAACAGAAGGAAAGCCAACCATAGAGGAACTCATTTTTCCTTTATCATTCATTTCATTTTTATTTGTTTAGTAAAGAATAGCTTTTCTTCCTGTAAAGAATGTGCTGCGTTCTTTCCTAAAATTCTCACCTAATGAAACTTCATTTGCTAAAGTCATTGTTTTGTTTATTAGTTTCGGGTTATATCTGTATTGGTCCCTTTTTTTCTGCTAGCTCATGTGTTAAAGAAAGGATGAAAATGAGGAACTAATATTTGTGTCATCCTTCTGCTGACAATTCAGTATACACACAGGGTGGTATAATTTTTTTTATGAAAAGAAAGAAAAATACTTACTTTGCCTTTATCACATCAAACCCATTTTTCCCTTAAATTATCCAAGGTCAGTGTCCATAGAGAGCTAACCATTGTTTGTGATCTCTTGTTTATTTTTTCTGTAAATCCCATCCCAATAGGTTATGTACTGAAATATAATAACAGTAATTATTGTAATGGAAATTACTATAATTGCAATGCTTACCATTAACTTTATAATGCAACATTAAAAGCTGTAACATTCAACAGATGAATCACATACTAGGTAATATTTTCACTCCTAAATGTTGATTTAAATTGCTCTAACAGCCTACCTCTCAATGGGGCAGACAAAGATGTAGAATCAAATTGTTTGGGATCAGAACTGGTAGTAGATTCCTTTCCACTCATGTTCAAATTACTGTTATGGCAACAAATGTTCATGTTTAAATTTTTCAGAGTACTTTAGAACACATACATGGGACATTGCTGAAAGCCTGGACTTTTTAAAAAATATATAGTTGGTTGAATATATGAGCCAGGTTCATATATTAGGTAAAGATTCCCCTCACCCATATGTGCTAGTTCTTCCTGACTCTAGGGGGCAATGCTCATTTCTGTTTCAAAATTGAAGAACCAGCGCTGTCCAGAGATGTCTCTGTGGTTATGTGGCTGGCATGACTAAATGCCAAAGGCACATAAAATGCTGCTACCTTCCCACCAAAGGTGGTTCCTATTTTTTCTATTTGCACTTTTACATATTTTTGAATTGCTAGATTGGCGGAAGCTGGGACAAGTAATGGGAATTCACTCTGTTACATGACACTAGGGATTCAAACTGTCGAACTGCTGGCCTTCTGATCGGCATGCTCAGCATCTTAGCCATTGAGACACCACCTCCCTAATTAATAAGTGTAACTAATATTACACTTAGCCAAAGACCAATGGGATGAAACCTTGATGTATTTAAGTTTGCATGCACCAACCATATTTACCTTACAATTTGCAACCTGTTTGATAATACAACAAATTGCTAGGATGATACACTTCCATAGTTAGCCATCATTAAATAATAAATATTCCCTCTCTCCATTTTTCCATTAATGTGAGATTTCAACATATATCATATTATACTTGGACTACAAGGTAATAATCATCAAGCATGGTGAATGTTAACTTTCCTACTTTCATGCAGTACTTCAGGTCTAAAGTCTGACTCATCCCATCACATATGCATATATGCAGCAGACACGGCTTTAACAAATAATAATAATAATAATAATAATAATAATAATAATAATAATAATAATAATAATTTAATTTATAAAACGCTCTCTCTCCCCGAAGGGACTCGAGGCGGTGCACAGGGAATTAAAAAACACACATATATTAAAAGAAGAAAAAAGAAGAAACCCATAATTACAGTCCTTGTCCTAAACACCGCCATCTCGTATGAAGATGTTGTTTCGTGTTCTGTGGGGGTTACAAGGCCACATCCCTAAATTATGTGATTCTGAGCTGCATCAGTAAAATTAAGAGAACATGAAAAGGAGGAAGGAAGGGTTAAGAGAAGATGGAGGCAACTTACAATGGAAGAGTAAAAAAACCCAAAACTTAAGGGTTTACAAACCAACCAATCAACTAAACAATTTTTTTCTTCTTTTCTTGTGATATCTAAAGAGAAATAACTGATTTCCTGTGTTGAATCTATCTATTCATGCAATGTCATTGCCCCATAAGGGTTTACTTCTTTGTGATTGTCAGGTCCTCTCAACAGACAAGAGACAAAATATAATCATCTCCTTCCCTGTCTAAGATACCACACTAGCTGTTAAAAATAGAGAAAAGAAGAGACAAGTGCAAAATAAGGGCACATTTCAGTTGTAAAACCTTTAAATTCATCATTTGGGGGACGGCAGCAACTACATCTTAAAAAGACACCCATTGGAGAATAAAGTTGGAACAATGATGCCACTTCTGCCCAAGTAACCTTAGTTTCTCCTTTCTAGTACGGTGGATTTAACAAACTATGTTTTGGAGAGCTTCTTCAGCAGTCTACGCCATAAATAGCCATGCACCATAATGCCCAGGTTCTCAGAACAGGCAAAGCCAACATTGAACAAATGTGATTTTATTATTACAGTTACCTGATAAGTTGTTCCATGACTTTGGTGAATAAGTGGCTTCAATGGGTCACCTGTTCAGCATGAACATTGCAGGGTGGATACTGTTAATGGCATGGTGCTAATCAGCTGCAGGGTGTGCTGAACTATTTTGCTCTGTCAACAATCATATGTAAAGGATGACCACCCAAAGTCACTCCTTTGAATGTTTGACCCTGGAATGAAATGTCTACACACACTGCTCTTGTATTGAAAGTAAGCAAATTCTGTTCAGATTTGGGATCTAGGAACTCAGATGGTTGATCGGTACCTTAATTATGAACTCAGAACTCTGACCATCCTTGAAGAACACCACACCATAGACTGCATGGCATATGCCTGCTTTAATAGACTCCCATTTCTAACATGAAATACTTAAGTGTCATCTCCATGGCCATTGGCTAATAGGTCCTTTTTTGTGTGTGTTTCTGACATATTGCTTGTTAGCACCTCATTAACACTTGCTGCTAGTGAAGAGGCTACCTTGGGGAATTCATTTCTATTGTGCACTCACCTGATGGAAAGCTAATTGCGTCACTGTGCAGTTGTTCCCATTAAAGCTGCTCAGCATCTGTGATTAATAAGGTACTAAAGCAATGAGGAAATGAACTCAGGACTCCGAAGGGGCCACCTAGTCCCTTTAGGGCTGGTTTTCCAGACCAGGGCTTTCATTATAAGACCCTCCTGAGACAGAGATCTCTTTATGGAGCCAGCCTTCTGGAGTCTATCATGAAGTCTGTGTTGAAATAGATTTTTGCATCTGTACATGGGAATGATAAGACCTTCCTTTGTGTTTCCGCAATGGCCTTTTAGAGGTCAGCCAAGGCAGCAGCATCTCTCCTCTCCATCTCAGCTACCAAAAAAGGTACTCCTCAAATTATGATCACCACTGAGTCCAAAGTTTCTATTGCTAAGTGAGACTGTTAAGTGAATGTTGCCCCATTTTAAAACTTTCCTTGCCGCTGCTGTTAAGGGAATCACTGTAGTAACATGGTTGTCAAGAGAATCTGGTTTCCCATTAATTTTGGTTGTCAGAAGACCACAAAAGATTATCACATGACCCCGGAACACTGAAACTGTCATAAATATGAGTCAATTGCCAAGCATCTGAATTTTAATCATGTGAACTTGATGCTGCTATGATCATAATGTGAAAAACACTGATAAGCCACCTTTTTCAGTGCCGTTGTAACTTTGAGCTGTCACTAAATGAACTGTTGTAAGTCAAAGGCTACCTGTACACTAGCTAGGTCCTTTTATTCCTTGATAAGATGGCAAACATCCCTGCTCTTTCATTTGATTGGTAGAAAACCTGAGAATTCCAATAGTGTAAATGTCAGAGAGGGGGATGTCACGATGATGAGAATCTGTATGACTACAACTCTGTTGACAGATACATGACGCTTACTTATACTGCCATCTGCACACTTAATTTTGGAAGCAGTTGTGAACCAGTGTTGAACATGGTATGGCTTCTTTGCTGTAAATCGTACTAACAAGGTTAAACACTATGATATGAGGCATATTGGTTTTGGATTTTAAAAATGTGTTCGTATTATTTTTTGATTGAGGCTATAAATATATTGAGTTGATGTTATTGCTTTCCTGACATTTCAACTGTTGTTAGCTTTTACATGTTAACCTTGATTGGGTTGGATGTGCCCTGGGGTAAAAATATTCAGGGGTTATTTTGTTGTTGTTTTGTTTTGCACCATGCAAGAGCAAACCAGAAATCCTCTCTAACTCCACCTCCAGCTGTGACCAATTCTTCCATCAAAGATTTCACTGTGGACAGAGATGTTGCAAGGAAGTTGAACAAAGAAATTGCCCCCACTTATCAAAAGAAGTGAAAGCATCTTCCTATTATCCCTTAGAATGGCTGAAGCCAGCGATGGGAGATTCTGGCTTCAGGATAATCCACTGTGGCCACCAAGTAAAAGAACAAGAGAGGATTTTTATCAGGATAACCAATACCTGTACTGCTCCTTTGCTCCTTTCTGGAATATGAACTAGAGGACCACTAATATTCTTAAGGTTAGAGCAGTGGTAGTCAATCTGGTCCCTACTGCCCACTAGTGGGTGTTCCAGCTTTCATGGTGGGCAGTAGGGGTTTTGTCCAATACTGAAGCACTTTCCTTTTTCTAATTTAATTGACTTCCCTATTTTATAAATCACCATTACTGTGGAACCGGTTGGCGGTTAGAAAATTTTACTACTACCGTGTTTCCCTGAAAATAAGACAGGGTCTTGTTTTCTTTTGAACACCCCCCCCCCAAATAAGCACTTGGCCTTATTTTTGGGGAGGTCTTATTATTTTTGAGGTACAGGAGGCGGCAAGTGTGGTCACCTCATAGCTGCTGCTGCATTGCAATATTTTTGGGGAGGGCTTATTTTCAGGGGAGGGCTTATTTTAGCTCATGTGCTCAAAATCCCAATTGGGCTTATTATCTGGAGAGGTCTTATTTTCAGGGAAACAGAGATACAAAAGTGGGTGGTAGGTATAAAAGGGTTGACTACCTCTGGGCTAGAGTTTTCATTCCTGGGGTGTACCCTAAGCTGGATCTACAGACCTATACTTATATTCATACCCAAGCAAGTTAACTTTGCACTTCATTCAATACAGATTGCAAAAACAGTTTGAAGAAGTAAATGTATCAGTTGATGAAGAATGGTTTCTTTGCTTTGCTTGGGACAGATATAAACCTCTCAGGTTTGAAAAAAAAGAAATGCCCCACTGATCCAAAAGGACCAATTCCATGGCTGATGGTATTGAAGATCACAGAGAAGTCAGGAAGAGCAAGGATTGATGTGCTGCCTCCATCCCACTCAAGCCACAGGCCATCCTGAAAACATGAGGCATGCAGTTTCCATTCCATACCCAGGTCTGAAAGCTAACTGGAAAGGGTCCAGATAAGCCAATGCTGCTGATTAGCTTTTTATTATGTACAGTAGGGGTGTCAAACTCATGACCCACATCATGTGTGGGCCATGCCCAAGCCCAGTTTAGCAAAGGGGTGAAAAGTCGCAATATGTCATGTGATGATGCTGTGACGATGTGAATTTGACACAACCGATGTAGAACTTGGGAAAATTGGCTTATTGTCTCTCCAATTTGTTAAAATTCTGGTAAGGGCTGTTGTTTAAAAGATGCCAAACTTAACTCTTTTGTAACGGGATACTTTATTTCTTCTAGGGATAAACAAGGATTTTTGCTGCCTAATATCAAGAGAGCTTTTCCTTGAGCCTATACGTGATGCAGTTTTATTTTCTATTGTTTATTGTTTTTAATGTCCATACATTTCTATGTGTGGGAGCTGATGGAGTTATGGTTATGGTTATTTTGAGTGGCTTTACTTTCGCCATGGATGTTTTCATTTCTCTTCATAGAGCCATGTAAGCAACCCAGACTCACTGGATTAAGGCACAGCTAGAATGTAATAAGCCAACATACATAGATTAGACCAAACCCCACAAGTCTCACTTTATCATTTCTAAGAATTCAAGCTGTGGTTATTAGCTAGCTTCTAGACCAGGCTTACATAATTTGATTCACTCTTTGAGTAGGCAAACATTTCCTAAATGTGCATTGGACGTCGGGCTATGAATGGGTCAGTTGTTATCTCCAAATGAGGGACTCTTGCTGATCCATGCTTTTGCAAATGTTCTGCTTTAAGTGGTCCTTGTTATCTCTCCACATATATAACCCTGCCTTGGAAGCTGCATGTTGCTTCGGCCTTCACTGAATTCTCAACTCTTAACTATGGCTACAGACAGCCACTGTGCTCTCACTGGGGCTAATAGTGTGCAATTTGTCCATAGACAGCCACTTTCTCTGTGTTCTGCCTATCTCTGGCATTTGCTCTCTCTGCCAGCCTATTTCTACTACCTCTGAATAATATTACTTGCTGCCTTAGGACCACTGAATCCTAACAATGCTGAGAACATTAAAGGGAGATTTCAACTTACCACCTTTCTTTTAGTGACCATTCAAAGTTACAGAGATACTGAAAAACAAGACTTATTACTTTTTTTCACACTTATGAATGTTGCAGCTTCCCCACAATCACGGGATCAAAATTCAGATAGAAATAGCATTGGCTACTATGGGTAGCCAAGGGACAGCAAAAATTCTAGTTCTTTCCTGCCATTTAAGGTCATCCATACTGCTGCAGCATGGAAGTAGCCCTACAGAGAGATATTTTTATATTATTATTATTATTATTATTATTATTATTATTATTATTATTATTATTATTGTTATTATTATTATTATTATTATTTCTTTTATTCATTGCACATGAAACTCAGTCAAGTGAACATTTAAAGATGTGTCACAACTACCATTGACTGGTGCTGATGGTTGATACGGGTTGCTGCCAGTGTCCTAGATATCAACCAAGTACCTTCTTAAGATGTATGATGTTCTAAGCAGCACAGTTTTTTGCAGTTCTGCTGGTGTTATTGCAAGAAACTACAATTTCTTGAGGTGTTTTGTAAAATTCTTGGACATGGTACCAAGTGCTCCAAAGATAATGGGTATCACTATATTTTAATTTTGTTTTGTTTTATGTTATATTATTATTATATACTACTACTACTACTACTACTACTACTATTACTACTACTACTACTATTTGGTTAATCTTAGGTGAGATTCACAACCTTTGGAGCTGGTAGTTCAACAGCTCGAGTCCTAACCAAGGACCTAGGAACTGTTAAGGTAACATCGGAGGATATAAGCTGTTCCAAGTAGGGTGGTTTTTTGTAGAATCGGAATGCTCAAGTCCGATAAATTATTATTATTATTTGCATTGTTGTGGTTCCCATGGACGATAAGCTCAATCTAGGGCTGAAAAGAGATTGGGCCATGACCGTCTGGTCTTTCTTCTCTGAGCTATGAACAGCTGTCTCAGGACAGCTAAAACGACCTCTGTCTGTTCCTCTAACACAGGGGTCTCCCACCTTGGCAACTTTAGGACTTGTGGACTTCAATTTCCAGAATTTCTCAGCCAGCTGGCTCAGAAATTCTGGGAGTTGAAGTCTGCAAGTCTTAAAGTTGCCAAAGTTGGAGACCCCTTCTCTAATAGCAATAAAAGGAGTGAACACAACATCCAGAAATTCCTCATTCTGTGCAAAATGAAGACCACGCCAACAACCTAAGGTCCAGATTCTAAAAAGCTTACCAAGGTCGGGCAGAGCAATGGAGAAAGACATGCAATGATTCCACTTCAGTTTAATAAAATGGCACTGAGTTAAAGATGCTCAATGGCACTTCCCCCATATATTAACTGTTCTCTATTATTTCAAAATGCTAATTTGCTTGGTTTGGAAGCTCTGCAGCCTGAGGTCCACTGCTTCTGACTGACTGCCCATTTTAAACCACCCTGTTGTACAAGGGAGTCAAAGTGACGGCTTATTCAATCATTTTTGGCCAAGATACCCAAAGCGTGTGCCGAATAGATTCGTGGAACTCAGCTTTGAAATTTCCAGAAGAAGAAGTCACAGTCGAGGAATCTGCGTAAAAAAAGAAAATTCCAAATTGTTCTGAATACAGAGAGTCCATGGCTTACAACAGCGAATTTAGTGATCGTTCTATGTTAGAATGGCACTTAAAAAAGGGACTTATGGCCATATTTTACACTTAGGACCTTTGCAGCGTCCCTACAGTCACATAATCAAAATTCAGATGCTTGGCAACAGACTCGTATTGATCACGGCTGCAATGTCCATGATCCCCTTTTGAGACTTTCTGAAAGTAAAGCCAGTGGGGAAGCCAGGTGCACTTAGCAATCCTGTTACTAACTGTACAACTTCATTCAACTACCAAATGAGGCAAGGAAGGTCGTAAAATGGGGCAAAATTCACTTAACAGCTGTCTCGTACATTTCAGGATCAGTTGTAATCATAAGCTGAGGACTATCTGTATAACTGCATCAGTGGTGGGTTCCAGATCCCGCATGCATACTTACCGTCAGCAATGCTCAGCGACATTCCAGCTGCTCGGCGGAGCATCGCACAGGCGCTTTACGTTCCACATTGTGCACAGAAGCCCCAAAAACTACTAAGGAGTGCGGGTAGGCAGGTGGGCCCTCCAGAGCACGATACCGGAATGGTATCTGGTGCTTCTGGCAAGCACCAGTATACCCGTACCAGGACATACCAGTTGTAACTCACCACAGAACTGCATATGGAGTAGCTGGCAGAATCAATACAATACAATACAATACATTACAATACAATACAATAGCAAAGTTGGAAGGGACCTTGGAGGTCATCTAGTCCAACTCCCTACCTAGGCAGGGAGTCCTATTGTTAGGATATTCAGCCTTATATTGGGTTGACAATATATATGAGCCTATGTTCTTAAGGAGTTATGTAGCTTT
>JAPKID020004571.1:0-11600 GCA_026931265.2 Tropidonophis doriae | reverse complement strand
CAAAGGTGGGAGACCCCTGCTTTAATCCATTTAAAAGTCCTTGAAATCTGACAAAAAAAAGAAAGAAAAAAAATATACTGAGACACCATGTGGCAGAAAAACAATATTGTACAGTAGTAAAAGAATATTTGAAAAATATTTTTGGCTTTTTCCTGATATAGTTCTCGTCACCCCACCTTTGAATTGACAAAAAAAATGATACTTGGAAAGTAGTCAGGGTAAAGGAAAAATAGTTTCATCACCAGAACAAGAAAAGACAACTTAGATCTGATTTACACAGAAGATAGAGTTGAAAAGGTAGGGCACAAATAAATGTTCCCAGGGCAAGTTTGTCTGATGTTTCAGTGCATGTGGAGGCATAGCTTTGAAGATGCACCTTCATCCTTATCCTGGTATTGTGCAAGGCGAAATTTTTATTTATTTATTTATTTATTTACTGAATTTCTATACCGCCCTCTCTTCCAATATGGGACTCAGGGTGGTGCACAGGAACTATCAAATATAAAAATACAGACAATCAAAATAATTAAAACTAGAATTAAACACAATTTGGCCCGTGCTAAGAACATAATTAAAACCCAACTAAAATGATAAAATAGCTATATCAATTATGCCAGGCCGGCCGCATGAAAGAAGTATGTTTTTAATACCCGACGGAAGAGGCGAAGGTCTGTGATTGTACGGAGGTCGGAGGGCAGGTCGTTCCAGAGGGCGGGGCTTGCCAGAGAAGGCTCTTCCCCTGGGAGTCGCCAGCCAGCATTGTCCGGCTGATGGCACTCTAAGGAGGCCCTCCCTGTGGGAGCGCACAGGTCGAATAGAGGTGTGTGGTAGGAGGCGGTCCTGCCCTGGAGCGCTTTAAAGATGGTCACTAAAACCTTGAAACGCACCCAGAAGGCTACAGGGAGCCAGTGCAGCTCACGCAGGAGAGGTGCTACATGGGAGTATCTTGAAACTCCCAAGATCCCCTGCGCGGCCGCATTCTGCACTGACTGGAGCCACCAGGTGCACCTCAAGGGGAGCCCCATGCAGAGAGCATTACAGTAGTCCAGACGGGAGATGACAAGGGCTTGAGTGACCGTGCGTAGGGCGTCACGATCCAGAAAGGGACGCAACTGGCGTATCAGGTAGACCTGATAGAAGGCCCCGCTGGCTACTGCTGTCAGATGGTCATCCAAGGACAGCCGAGAGTCCAGGAGGACACCCAAGTTGTGAGCCCTTTCTGCGGGGGCTAATGACTCGTCCCCAATAGCCAGAGATAGAACCAGCTGGCTATGTTGTGGCGCCGGAAATATGTACAATACTGCATGCATAAGTGAAATGTAAATAACACTTCCTCTAAAAATTACATTGCAATGCAACAGTAAGATTGAATAAAGATTAGGGGTCCTTAGTGATCTCTGAGCTTGATTGTTTTCTTGCAGATGTTTTATTACCCAAACTAGGCAATACTAGTGCAGTGAATAGAGATTAGTAGAGTATTTAGTAACTAACAATTATATCTATAAAGTCATTTAGTTAGGAAAAGAAAGATATCCTATAAAAAAAGGTCCCTGAACTGAGCAGAAACTATAAGTACATATCAGCAAAGTCCATGAGAATTCATATTGCACCATCTCACCATTCCTCTCTTGATTTGTTGCCAACTTGGGATTTTGGAATCTAATCTTAGCAATTAAATTCTATTTGGATTTACTACAGATGAAGGTACTTCCAAACTGATTCAACTGTAAACAAATTTTACAATTCATTGGACTTCAATTATGCAAGCATAAAATGTGTGCTTTATTATTCCTGTCAGTGGTGGATATGGATGAATTGCCTCCATCAAGACGTTATGTCTCATCATTGTATTTCATCTTATACTTGTTCTAAAAGTAAGAAAACTTTGCATCTACATATACCCAGCTATCCAGCATCTGATTATCTTATTTTTAAATGTCTTCTAGGCTCATGAGATCTGCTATTCGGTATTGTGTCTCTTCTCTTACGTGGCAGCAGTGCGTGGGAAAGAGGCAGAAAGCAAAAGCAAACCACCTCGTCCAGTGTCCAGCTGATCAATGTTATTGTTGGAAAACACATTGCCATGCAATTTTCTCCTTTCTGTTGCGGTTGTACAAGCTCACATGAAAACCGTTCATATATGGCCCTGTTCACTTGAGTATATGACCCCGCAAATCCTTTTTATGGAAATAAAATTTCATAAGCACATTCATGCCTGTGCTTAAGATATTCTAAGCATTTGCATTCTGTTTGTCACCTTCTCTTTTGTATTTAGTTCGTCAAGATGTTTCACATGACACTTCCTTCTTTTAATCTTCAGTTGTGCTGTTGTTTGTTTAATTTATAGGCATATGCCTTCTGTTTCAGATTTGTTATTGTGTACATTGTGCAAGTAACTCACTCTTGCCTGGATCACCCACTGTTGCTGCTGTTCAGATGCTGGCTTTTACTTCCTTTCCTGTTTTTGGTCCTTAAGTTGTCATTAGAGAATCCTTGCCAATAGCCCTTTTGTAGACTTCTTCAATCCTTTCAACATCAAGGGTTGGAATAGGTGTATAATTTTTGTCATTGTGTCATCAAAGGAATGGCTAAAGATCATAATGCAAGAGTGATTAAATAGTGATCTCATGATCAGTATGCATGTGCTGTACATACTATTTTAAACATAAGATGACAATTTTGCTGACATTCCAGTTCAATTCACTAGTATATACTCATAAATAGATTTCTTTATGATAAGTGTATAGAATTAAATGAGGACAGGAGAAAAGCCACCAAAATCAAGACAGTATGATTGGTTTGAATGTATGAGATATTCATGTGAAGCCTGAGTGTGTGCAGTGTACTGTTAGAGATGCATCCAGTTATTAAAAAGTTGTAAGCATGCACAAATGTATCAGTAGCACCGTATCTTTTCATTTTATGTCCCTTTAGCCATGGCTTTTGTCAGTCTATTAATGTTCATTTTTAAAAAGCAAAACATGTCATTGTGTAATGAATTTTCCCTTTCTGGTAAATTTCCATTTGACAATTGTTGAGTAGGCTGAAAAATAAATGAATTGTCTTTCTACCTTTCATGGACTATACTGGACTCTAATGCAAAAATACAGCAAGGTACTTGAAGGAGAAAATTTACAGTGGAGAAGAAGCTGTAGAACATCTGGCAGACTTCTCTGGCTGATGTTGAAGTACCACAGAAGTGATAACATTTCTAGGCAACATGCCTTTAGGAATCGTTGGGCTTGTTCTGCACAATTTAATCTGTATGACTGTTGAATTGACTGCACTATCAAGGGTGGGAGGGGGGAAGAAATGTACATATTTCAGTACCACCTATATTTATAGAAAAGTGTACAGTTGTCTGAATGTTAAATTAAAATGCAATTACACCACTGTTGCCTCTTGTGAAATCTTATTAGTCTTGTGTACCATGTGCATGACTTCAATTTCAGATAAAACCAAAACTGAAGGGGCCATCTCTAAAATAGATAATTAACTCTCATTTGAACAGACTTGTTAGGAGGAGGGAACATTTATTATGCACAGATTTTGATTAAATATGAAAGCACTTCAATACTGCTTAATGATGTCTTTATTAAAGAAGACAACTGATGCAGAAAATGCATCCATTTGAAGCAAAGCCCTTTGCATTAAGGCCTTGATGGAGAACCTATGGCACATGTGCCACACATGGCACGTGGAGCCATTTGTTAGGGCATGCTAGGCCTAAGGCGTGCACTGGCCAACTGACTTTGGTCTTCTTTTAAAGCCGTTTTTCACCCTCTGGAGGCTTGAAGTCTCCGTTGCACCAAAAACCAGCCCTACGCCAAGCTGGGACTTCAAGAACAGACTTCTGGTTTGCTCGTAGGACTGTTTTTTGCCTTCCGGAGGCTCGTGGCATTATGGGTATGGGCACAGTCACGCTCCCCCCGATTTTGGCACGCGATCCAAAAAAGCTTAGCCATCACTGCATTGAGGTCTCCTGAATCCAGGCTGTGTACATTTGTGTAATTGTGTGTATGTTTTTAAAGTATTACATACTGTAATTTTAGGTTTTAGAGAAAGGAAATTTTCTAAGAGGTAAAGTGGGAAACATAGCCCAATATTTGGACTGATTCACATAAACGTAATGCCATAACACCTTCAGACTTATAATAAAATGAAGTGCACATTTCTTCTTACATTTTTCACTCTACGGCAGGTTCGGTAAATTTTGAACAGGCATGGAGTTTAATTGGCTGCAAATTTTGTATTTGTTATCCACTATGAAATACTATGCAAATAAATTATTTGCTCCAAAATGATAATGGTAAATTATTTAACATTGCGAAAAGTTGCATTATTTTCACTGTTCATTTTAAAAGTGAAATTATGCATTCTCAGTAGTTTTGCCAGTGCTCAAGTGTATCCAGGCCAATGTGCAAAAATTGAAAGAGATGTGTGAATCAGTTTATAATCTAGTGCTGTGTTTCTTATACCTTTGGTTCTCTACACTGCATAAGGAAATCAGAGCAAGGCTTCCATTTATAAGTTCCCTTTATTTTTTAGCCTTCTGTTGTAACTTTGAACCACTTCAGCATGAAGTAACTTACATAGCTATCAAATTAACTGAAATGCAATATAAAAATAAAAGCCATCACTTGCAGTTATTGCTTTTATTACTTTTTGTTAGACTACTTTGACAAACATTGTATTGGTTCGTAACTCATATTATTGTTCATTTTAAGATCATTGTTGATCATAATGAAGAATATATTCTTAGCTTCTTTGCTAGATTAGTATTTTTCTCTTTCAGCATAATGAATTCTGGTTCTCTTTGTTCTTTCCGTCCCGTGCTGTATATTATTTTTAGTAAATACTTAGTTATTCACTGCTTGGTTATCTTGAGCAATTAGTTATTTTTAGACCAACTATTTCAGTTACTAAAGGTGCTATTCCTGTAAAGCTCAAGAATAACTGTAAAAATGGAAGCAAAATAACTTACTATCTCATTACTATGTGTCCTTTTAGGTTGTGATGTGTCCTCAAAATTGAGGACTTCTAAGTTCCTTTGTTGTCCTAAAATAAATGTCTATGTTTTAATTAGCTTCCAGAAAATATCATTATATTTATCAGAATTTGATGTCTCTGGATTTTCCTCTTAAAATGGGGTAGGTTGTAATCATAAAATATTTAGATTAGATTATAATATTTTAGATTTACACACATACCATCAGCCAAGAAGTTCATAGAACTTGAGCCATTATTTTATGTAGCCTTTGGAAGCCAAAATTTGCACACCCTTATTGACTTATTCTCAGGTAGGGATCTGCGACTACTCAGTCTTTCTATGAACTTTCTTCTTCTCCTTCTTCTCCTTCTACTACTACTACTACTTCTACTTCTATATCTGTCATCGGACATTGAGGATCATGTTGGTGATCCTATTTTAATCAACAGCTGCACGAAAAGTGCTGCTGAGTTTTATCCAAACCAGTCCCTTAGATTTTGAAGCCATGATGTTCTTCTTCTGCCTGGACCTCATTTATTATTCAGTCTTTCCCTGGAGGATTAATTGAAGCATGCCGTATTTTTTGGGGTGTTGCATCACATGTCTAAAATATTCTACCTTTTGGTTTTGATGATTTCCCTTGGCTTTCCCAGGTAGTTTATCACCTCCTCAAGTAACAACCAATCTCTAAATCCACATTTCAAATGCTTCTAGTCTCTTCAAGTGTCTTTCAGTCAGAGACTAACTCTCTACTCTGTAGAGCAAGATAGAAAAGATGTAATCTGACAAGTCTGATTTTCAATTTTAGGCTTATGTCATGACAGCAGAAGACCTTTTTCATTTTGAAGAATACTGTTCAAGCTTTCTTTATCCTTGTCTTTACTTCAGTGGTCATGCCCCAGCTTTCATGTAAATTAGAACCATGATCCTTTCAACTTTTTCTAGTGGAATTCCTTCCGAATTTATTTGTGGTAAAATTAATGAGTTGTTTGCTGACAACCATGATCTTGGTTTTTGAGGTGTTAAAGCTTCAAGCTGTAATTTTCAGATATTTCTGCGACTCTTGATGAGGAGCTGAAGGTCTTCATGCTTACTGGCAAGCAGAACTGTATCAGCAGCATGTCTTAAATTGTTGGTCCAAACATTTTTTACTTTTAGGACAGCATCGACGATTTCCAGTGCTTTGTTGAAAATGGACTCACAGTAGATATTAAACAACAGTGGAGACAGGATACAGCCGTGAACTATGGAGTTAAAATAGTCCTCTTTTATGTTACATAAATATAGACCAAGAAATCACAAACAGCCTGGGAAAATAAGTCTAATCTGGAAACCGAATTGAAAAGGAAAAGTGGTTATTTTATTTATTTCCTTATGCAGAAGCAATACATTTTCATTAAAGATACAGTGTTGTGTTTGAAAAAGTACTTTTGGTGCTTTATATTTTTGTATCAGTGTTTATAAATTTACATTATTTCCTAAATGTGCAGGGAATACATTCTGTATGTGTTAAAAAAGGGAACAGAGCCTTATTACAATTTCTGATGCTGTTGTAAAATAATTTTTGAATTGACTTTGAAAAATGGAATTCCAGCCACAAAATAATGTTATGTTTAGTATGCTTGGCAACATAAACCAGAAGTTTTCACACTATAGTCAAGAATGGAAGACTAAGGATTGATCCCTTAACAGCACAATTCCATACAAGTCAATTCATAACTGAAAACCTGGAATCATTGAGGTTTTCCTTCAGACCACTATGTGTCTGATTATATGCTTAATGCAGTACCAGATGTGGCTTCAGATCTACATAAGGAGTACTTGAACCCAAGATCTCTAGGTACTTTTCATTGTGTCAGGCCTTTTCTGTCACCTCATATGACAGCAAAGTTTTGTGCCAGTCATTGCAGCAGGAAAAAGTTGGAACCTGGCAAGATAAAAAGTTGATGTTGGCTGATCCAAAAAGTTGGCTAGGATCTTAATTTACTTCCTAAATGTATTGATAATGTCCCCAGCATTCCCATACATCTTTCTATAAAAATCAATTCAAACTAATCTAGTAGAATTTAAAAATCCCTAATTTTTAAATTCAAATATTTGCACTGCAATATTTTTACCTTCTGTTTTCATTATCTCCCATAGTTTGTTACTGAATAAGTGATTTTTCCTAAAGGAATGTGTCTGTGCAGTTCAGCCATGATGCAAAAACTTGGTGAATTGATGAATTCAAACTATACACTCAGAAAAATAAAACCCATTTGTTTGATTACAAAGTGAAATCTACATTGACAAAATCCATGTGTAAATAGACTACATTAAGGGTGTTTAACCAAAAAAAATGAACTCTAGAGATTGTTTTGGAGAATTGCCCTGATCATTTCTTTTCCAATTCAACTCTTAGATAACAATTTATTAGCAGATTTTTTTTAAATAACATTTTTTTTAAAGATGAGCAGAAAATGTTTCCTGGAGAGCTACACAAAGTCATCAAGAGATGCTTCCCAAGGAATGTGGAGCATCTCTGATTGAATTCTTAAAACAGCCACATCTTTTAGAATGCTGCTTCCAAAGTTATCTGCCATAAGTATTACATTAAAAAAAGAAAAACCAAGTGTTTGAAAAATTACACCCCAGTTGTTTGCATGTGAGGCCTAAGCATATGCACTAAGTCACAATACAATGATGCAATTGGTCTCATTCCCAAATAGACTTGTGGTTTTTTTTAAAAAACAACAACTGATGAATGCATTTTGTGTGGATTTCCTGTCTATAGATCCCACATACCCTGCTTGTGGTCAAACAGGTTCTACCGTTGTAAAACCATTAGTAACCAAAAATTGCTAAGTTGGCATGATTATAACTAGGGGTATGTGGAAGCTCTTATCAAGAACAAGTCTTACTAGTTGGGAGCAAAGCAGCACAAGAGACTGAAACCGCATCAGGAAATGAATTAAATTCGTTCTGTAATTTCCCCAGCAGCAGGAGTGATGAACATTTCTGACATCCAGAAGCTACTTAGGGCTTTGAGTGGCTGACACATTTTGCTGGTTTTTCTTTATGTTGCTGGCCTCTTCCAATTTCTCCCAGATGTCCCAAGTTTGTTGGGACAAACAACAGTTGCCTAGAATTTCAGTGTGTTGCTGCAAATACCAAAATAAATAAGAAATAAATCAAGACGTGTGCTAACAACCCATTTTATCTATCATAATAAAATACTGAGAATGTATTTTCGTATTCCAGGTGGTCTTGCATTTCTAGTTTTAGGATATTTTTTTTGTTGGCAGTTTTGATACTTGGCCTTCTGATCTGTAATGCCCTGTAAATTCAGCAGCAGATATGTTGCTGTAGATCTATATGGGAAGTCATTGTGCCTGTAATAATAAAAGATTCACTTGTGCCACTTTATGAGATTATTTTACTGTAATGCAGTAGATTTGGCATAGGTTATGATGCTGTGTTATTTTTCATCTGCAATTTGTGGAAGAAAAGGTATGGAATGCATAATTATCATCTATCTATCCATCCATCCATCCATCCATCCATCCATCCATCCATCTATCTACCATCATTATTTATAAAAGGCTGTGTGTGTTCCAGCATAACTCTGGAATGTGTGTGTTCCAGCATAACTCTGGAATGCCTGGCCCATTAAGGAGAGCGAGTGTCGCATCCTAGAGTGGCAATTGTTTGTGATGTCAGTTCCTTCACAGCTTTCTCTGCAAAGCCAGACATGACATTCACCCTCCAGTGAACCAATGGGAAGCGCCTGATGGATTTGGGGCAATGTGCCAGGATCATAGACAGGGTGAGAAAGGAGCACATGGGATGAGGAAGAGAGAGGAAGGGATGATGGGTATGGGAGAGGGAAGGGAGAGGGCAGGAATGATGGGCATGGGAGCAGGGGGACGAAAGGCCTCTCTCAATGGCCTATCAGACAAACGCTTCGGGGCAAAGTGCCAGGATCATAGACAGGGAGGGAAAGAGGAGCACATGGGAGGGGGAAGGGAGAGGGCAGGGATGATGGGTATGGGAGTAGGGGAAAATATCTGCAATGAGTAAATCACTTCCCCAGTTTGCATGCAGATAAGTCTTCATAAGTCCATGGTTTTTTAGTCGTCTGTTTAATTAGATTACTGAAGTGCTAGCTGTACACATCATTCCTCATTCAAGGAAATGTATCCAAAAGGACACGGAAACTGCACAGTTAACCTTTAAAGGATACAGACTCAAAGCCTTATCTTTTAGGAAGTAATAGATCTATTAAGCCCTCTTTAGTACCTCTAACATCCAATCGACACTCTATTTCTGCTTCACCACAGTCATTCACTGCCTTGCAGGTATAAACGCCTCCATCAAATGGGCTGGGCTTGCGGATTTCCAAAGTCAACACTCCATGCTTACTGAACATGCGGTACTTGGCATCTCCAGAAAGGTCCACATTGTTTTTGAACCAGAAGATTTTGGGCTGTGTTTTTGAAAACAAATAATAAGTCTGAAGCAGAAGCATGTCATTCTGAAGAGGAAAGGACATCTATTTTCCTACTTAGAGATTACATTGGAAATTTAAGCAGGTCAAAACACATTTTAACCCAAACATGTTTGCTTCCCTAAGTATTTCATAAGTTAGGTCCTTCAAACTTTTAAAAATGTGTTATTTGCTAAAGGAGAAGTATCCATGTAGTTCTTGACTTATTGTACAATCTCAATTGATCCCAAATTTTCCATTGCTAAGCAAGACAGTTGTTAAGTGAATTGTGCCTCATCTTATGGCCTTTTTTGCCACAGTTGTTTAAGTGAACAACTGCAGTTATTAAATGAATCATGCAGTCATTAAACCAATCTAGCTTCCCCCATTGACTTTGCTTGTTGGGAGTCAGCTGGGAAGGTTACAAATAATGATCCTGGGACAATGTAACTGTCATAAGTACATGTCAGTTGCCAAGTGCCAGAATTTTGATCACATGACCATGGGGATGCTGCAACGGGATGCTGTGTGAAGACTGGTCACGACACTTTTTTCAGTGCTGTTGTAACTTCAAACTGTTATTAAATGTGGTTGTAAGTCCAGGATTACCTGTAGTTTGGGAAATTCCATAAAAGATGGCCCAGAATCCACTGGCAACAATAGCATGGTGTATAAGAAGCAAAGCAGACATTCTTACCAAACCTTTTTCTTCATGGAGATTTCATAGGTGATGTAGGACTATATTTTTATGCCCAGCCAATTTTCATATCATAATGCTATTCTATGGTTTACCCCCCTTTATGAAAACATCTTTATTTTTCTCAAAGGTGATCTCATGCTGACTCAAACCTCTGCTTTTCTAATACTCTGATACAATTCCTAGTCTAAATTTTATCCTGAATTGTTAAAATATTTGTGCTTAGAAACAACATTACCCTTGCCATATTTTTAGTGCTGACTCACAAACTGGATTGTTTTCTGTATTTTCTATTGCTGCAATATATGGTTTGATGCCATACACACATTAGCATATTACTAGTAATTTTCCCACTATAGTTATGTATATTAAAAATCCAGTGGTAGGATACAGTATGACATACCTTTGGGCTTCCTCTGACAGCACAACTGAGTGTTGCATTGTACCCAGAGACTACCGAACGATCAGAAAGCGGATGGGTGAATTTGGGTGCCTCGGAGAAATCATGCTCTTTGTAATTAGGTGGTTTGTAAATTGCTCCTGCAGCATGAACAAGAGGTAAGGTAAGGGGAAATGAAACAGAAAGTGTTCTGGTTTAATCATGCTCATATTTTAAAATAATCATTAAAAACGACCAGCTAAAATATTTTAGCATAGGATAGCAGTAGTGCTAAAGATGTTCAGAAGTACACAAGGATGCAGTCCATTTTGTGTAATTCTCTTGCTTTTCCCTCTTCCATGAAACTCTCCAATTGCCATTATTTAGAACTAGTGAATAACACAGTTAGAAGGGACCTTGGAGGTCTTCTATTCCAAACCCATTTTCAAACAGGAAACTCTAAAATATTTCAGACAAATGGTTGTCCAATCTTCTTAAAAACCTCCAGTGCTGGAGCACCCACAATTTCTGGAGACAAGTCGTTCCACTGATTAATTGTTCTGTCAGTAAATTTCTTGTTAGTTCTCTCCTTGATTATTTTCCATCCATTGCTTCTTGTCCTGCCTTTAGCTACTTTGGAGAATAGGTTAAGCCTCTCTTTTTTGTGGCAACCTCTTAGATGTTGCAACCCCTAGTCCTTCTTTTCATTAACCTAGACATACCCAATTCCTGCAATCGTTCTTCATATATTTTAGCCTACAGTCCCCTAATCATCTTAGTTGCTCTTCTCTGCATTTGGAGTAAAGCCTTGAATGAATGTGAAGTTTCAGATCTAATTTACTGATTTGTCTTTTTTTTTTGTTATTTAAATTTTATTGTTTTTTTAAAAGTATATATAGGAAAAGGGAATATGGTGCATACAAAATTTTGGTGACTTCATGTCGACGATGGCGACCCCCCCCCTCACTTCCCAAATTGCAATTTTATAAAACGGGGTGATAAGCATAAGCAAATTTTCATATTATATAAATTATATCAGACATGTGATATACATTATATCAAAGCATAT
>JAPKID020004570.1:0-11601 GCA_026931265.2 Tropidonophis doriae | reverse complement strand
TTCCCTGTGCGCCACCCCGAGTCCCTTTGTGGAGATGGGTGCGGGATAGAAATGAAATAAACCTAAACCTAAACCTAGTTACCTGTTGTAATATAGTTTTAGACATGTGGTAAAACTGGCTATATGTCTCCCAGTATTAATAATATAACAAAAAAACCTTTTAAAAAATGATACTATAATTTTATTGCATATCTTATTTCACTGAAAAATGTTGGAAATTGCTACTTTTGGTTTATTTATTTTTTTCTTTTTCCTCATTTTATCCTTTCCCCTTCTCTTTTTTGAAAACCAAGTTATTAGGCAGCCCTTATATTGAAAATTAATGAAGAATACTTTAATGATTTATTTCATTCTAACTTCAATTCTACTCTCAGATTATATTGTATTATGCTAACACATAATACAGTAAGTTTGGATTTACAGTAAGTTTTAATTGCACTTTGCTGTCTGGTTCTTCAACCTGGAACTTGAGTGAGGATTAATTTATAAATGCAATAAAATCATAAATTCATATTTTAGCTGTACTGAATGCAATGGAGCAAATTGATTATGAAAATAAATGCTTACTAAGTTAAACTGGATCAATCTTGTTGCACATATCCACAAATACAAAGTGGGCCAATTCTTCATTGCAATTTCACTGTTAGATACTAATTAACTGATTATGACCTTATTGAAATTTTCACTGACCTGGCAAGTCAGTTCATCCGTCAAATATTATCAATTGACCGGTCAATCAAGGATCAATTTTTGTTCACTGTCAAATATTGCCAAATATCCCATGAAACTGTGAATGTCATAAGCAAAAGACAAATAAGGTAAAGATTCCCCTCGCACATATGTGCTAGTCGTTCTCGACTCTAGGGGGTAGTTCTCATCTCTGTTTCAAAGCCGAAGAGCCAGTGCTGTCCAAAGACATCTGCGTGGTCATGTGGCTAGCATGACTAAACACCAAAGGCACACAGAACACTGTTACCTTCCCACCAAAGATGGTCCCAATTTTTCTACTTGCATTTTTACATGCTTTTGAATTGCTAGGTTGGCAGAAGCTGGGACAAGTAACGGGAGTTCACTCCATTATGTGGTACTAGGGATTCGAACCACTGAACTGCCAACCTTCTGATCAACAAGTTCAGCATCTTAGCCACTGAGCCACCGCGTACCACAAAGAACAAATATAATATTTCTTTTTCTTTCAGGTATAATTTATTGGCAAGTCATTTTTTTCCTCTTAGCTTTGCAACGGGAATCAGATGTCACTGTAAGAAATGTTATTGTAGAAGCATTTTTGCTAATAATGCTTGGAGAAGCCACTACTGCTTGGCAATTTGCTTTGTTGTATTGCTATTAATTTATTGTTCCTTTATTGGGTGGTTGCTGTGATTTAAGATAGAAGCAAGTAGAATTGTTCCTGATCCATTCATATTTATAATAGACAGATTTCCAAATTTCCTAAAACTGCAAGATATTCATTACAATTTAAACACATTTATTTTTTAAACAACATGCAATATTTTTGTAAGGTTTTTTAAAATGAAATTTGCTTGCTGCCCATCTTGTTCTAGCTTAATTAATATTGAATTGTTGAATATTTAAGATACAGTACCTGGGAGATGTCCTTCAAACCATCTCTCCTTTGCAAGTATGGAGAAAATGCCTGGAATGTAAGAACAGACCAGCTGGACCAGGCTGAGATCAATTTTAGCTCAGCATATTGTTTTTCAATTGCCAAACAGAGGTCTCTGGGATCTTTGCAATGGTAATGGAACTGACCATGGTCCACATCTGCATGCTGGTCAGTTATAGTATCATTTTTACATCCATAATGGGATGAGCTAGGCATGCTTGCTCCTAGTGTTCTACAGAACTTACACTCATAAATGATAATGTTGGTGACAGCAGGAATTAACTGACAGATCTTTTGGAAGTCTGGTCTGCATCCTGTGACTATTACAAGGCCTACTATAGTGATAGATTATAAATCCTGTGCTCCTTCCTCCTCTCTCTTCTCCACCATTGCCAGGACAACCCAGATGCTATACTGCCAATCAAACAGCAGTATTGGGCAGGAGGAAAATGGCTATCTGGCAGCTCTGCAGCTATAGAGGCTCATGAACAGCCTCATAAACAGCCTCATGGATAAATGGAGCTAAAACCCAGGACTCAAAGTAACAAGGTAAACCAAAGGATGGACAGCCTGCTGACAAACAGGCAATAGGAAAGGAGGCAGCAGCTGAGAAAAACAGGGAGATACCTTCATTTCCTTCCCCCCAAAGTGGTGTGAGGTTAATATTCTTCTAGCCATTTTTCTCAAAAAGGACCAAGATTGGAAAGAGGAGAAGAATCAAGAGGAACAGCCAGGAACAAACAATGAGAAAAGATAAAAATAAAATTTGGGCAGAACAGAAGTAGAAACATCCTGCCCCACCCAAAAAACCTTCTGTAGGTAATTAGTTTAGTTCTCTAGTGACCATATTATGCAGAGTTGAAGACAATAGGAACATAAAAGTCAGCAATAAACTGATAAAATAAGAAACATAAAATAGAAATATATTCATTCGATTTATGTGGGTGCCGATCTATGTATTTGACTAGGCAGCTAATAATTAAACTAGAAAAAGCTAATCAAAATTCTGAACAATCCAGAGCATAAAGCAGCAGCTGATAATATTCATGTTATAATACCCATTAAGACAGATGTATCACATCCTTTTCAGTAGGCATTCTTCAGCATTAGATGATCTCTGTCTTTTAATAAAAAACACTTGTATTTCTTCTTTGATATTTTTGATTTGCTGGGTGGGTACATAACAAGACTAGTAAAACTCCATATTAAAGCACAGGAAAATATACTAAAATTGGACTTTTTTAGAGCCTATAGAGAGTAGATAAAATATTGTTGTATTATTGAGATTAATTTCAGAAGTCATTAAAACTATAAGTTTCAAGTTGCCAGTGCTTTGTGTTCATTAGGGCTGGGTCGGTATGGTTATTGGTGATTGAAACAAGAACCCATAAAGCCTTCCTGACTATGTGTGCTTGGACCCAGATAGTAAGTCCATACATCCTTGAGGGAGGGCTGGTTCTGGCAGCTCTTAAAGACATGGTGGTATCGCTTCTCATTAAGAAACTATCCCTGGATTCAATAATGTTCAAATAATGTCATCCCATCTCCAACCTTTCCTTTTTAGAAAAGACAGTTGGTTTGCCAGCTTTAGGGGGCCTTTAAAAAATAGCTTTTTCAGTCAGGTGTACAAGATCAAGATTTTGTATTTAATTGATTGCAAACTTTGCCAGGATCTTTTTGATTGCTTAGTGGGCTCCAAGTGTTGGGAATGAGGGGACACATTGTGGTGATGGTTTTTGAGTTCCTTTGGACCAGGTCCTTTGATTTTAATAGGAGAGAAATCTACTGTAGTTTTAGACCTTTTATCTGTGAGGCTTGTCAGAGCTGTATACTCTCCTCTCTTATTTAATATCTACATGAAGCAGGGTGATTATCCATCAGCATGGAGCTAAATATAATTTATACATAGATGATAGCCACATTTCTCTCTCTGCTCAACCAATCCATTTTTCCCAAGTCCAGTGTCTGAAGGCTGGAGGGGGAATCTGTATGGGTAGGGAAGAATAAGCTTCAACTTAATTAGAGTGGCTATAGCCTGGGAACTTTGGCTTGGGAACTTTCCATTTTTATGGAAAAGATTTTCCAGGACCAGTTCCACATCCCCATACAAAGCTGGTGTGCAGTATGAACTCTCTGCTCCTTGAGAAAAAGATGGCACCTTGCAATTTATATAGTTTTTGCATAAAAACTTTGTTCACCAATTGTATATTTTTCTGGATCAGAAGTCCCTATTCACAGTCACTTTTTTCAAGGCTGAGTTCATATTTTTACCAAGTTATATTATCACTCTGATATCTTTTCCCCACTTAGTCAGTTTAGACTCCTTTAGAGTATCTATGACATTTCAGATTTTCCTCCAAAGTGCATCATTTAATGATTGTCTTAAACTGAAACACCATCTAATAAATCGCCCACTTTACATCACTTTTCCCTAACTCATAAGCACTATAAAAACTGCTGTCAACCTTTTACTCTGAACTTTTAAATGGGTACTGGATATGCTCTTATCTGTGAACTGGAAGAAAACAGACTATAAATATTGAAATACACATTGTAACATTTATTTCCTTTTAAAAATTGAGATATTTTCAGAGGGGTTCAAGTTTGCTGATTTGCTTACTTGAAGCATGCATCATCTACATTCAGACTGCGCTGTGGAAAAATATTGCAATCATTTTGTGACTCATTTGGCGTATCTCCACTCTAGTAAATATAGATTGGCTCCTCCAGCGTTGATACGTCAACAATTCTTACATCAGGAATATGACATATTGTCTGATTGTTGAAATCCAAAGGCCAGTTAGAACACTTTGACAAAGTAGAGACATAATGCTTATCTCTGGTTTACTGTACAGTATCCACAATATATGAACTCCTAAAAAAGCACCCCATCTCCATTTGCATTTGTCCATATTTTGTAGTTTTTCATTTTTAAGTTTTGTTTTCCTGAAATGTTTTTTTTTAAAAACCTAATCCATAAACATGTTTTTTTGGGGGGGAAAAACCAGTTGGCATGTAAAATACTATGGTTTGGGGAATGTAGGGCTTCATACGTTTTATGGCATAATGCTTTATATCTTATCTGTTTGAAAGCTAAGGCCCTGCTTTTTGTTTAAAATATATGAAAAGAGGTAATCCAAAATTGTACAATAAATATAGAACCTGTCACGTTACTCTATAATATACTATACATTCAAGTTAAGAGAAAAAAGTTTCAATGCCAGTTACACTTGAAATATACAAGTGACCAGTTCATCATGACTGCTGAAAGTGCTATTTTTGCTTGCAAGAAAACATACAAATGCTGAATGAAGCACTTCATCTTTTGCTTCAAAAAAATCACACATTCCTTCAATTAAAGAATTATCTGTAATAAGAATATACATAAATCTAAATAAAGATTTACTATTTATATTGAGTGAAGGACAGAGACTCTCTTTCTAAATGGGACATACAGGAAAGTTTTTGGGGGGAGGCAGAAAAGGATTCTTAAAAAGCCACACATACAGCATAACAGCTATCACCATCAATTTCACTCATGAATTGTCTGTTTTGTGAAACTCAAAAAATTTATGGGTGAAACAACTTAAAAAGAGCAAGAATGTTCAAAAAGCTAAGATGAATTAATGATGTGGTCTGTGCATAAGTCTGATAGTGGCGCATGAATGTTGTTCCCACTGTCTTCTGCCACAGGACTGGTTTCCTTAATCTGCAGCATTAAAGGCTCCCTTTTCATCTGGTTGGTCTTTTGGTCTTCAGGTGTTTTATCCAGAAAAGTACTCAAACTGGGAGAAAACAAAAAATAAGAAAATTAATGCACTATTCTTAACAAAGGCATTTGCAGAAAAGGACGAAATGATAAAATATAGGATCATAACATCATGAAAATGCCTTATCTACTTTTCTCAGATGTCAGGACCCAAGAAATAAGGGCATCATTTTGGCATCAGGATTTGCTGCAACTGCTACTGGTTTTCAATATGGTTTGTACAAACACAATGAAACACAATGAAAAAAAGCTGGCTCCCTTTATGAAAATAACCATCCGTCCCAAACCAAATAGTTTGGCAACAACATACAACTACATAATATAGGTTCCAGTTTCTCCTATATCTTCATTGCTACAAAAATAAAAAGCTCTTTGTGCAAGACATCCATAGTTGATGTTGTACAGTTGTCCTAACATATTATAAGTTTGGCATATGCCAGGGAATTCTAAAACCAGTCTTAGAACCAATGATTTTATTGAAGTCCTAAGAAGAAATGTTTGTACGTATTTGCTTCCAATCTGCTACTCTGAGTTGAATAGGCATTTGCCTTCTTAAAACCAAATATTCCATCATATTGAAAAACAACTGTTTTGCCATGTTTTGGAACTGCTAACTGTAATTTCTCCCAATTCAAAACACTTTGATTATAGCTCTTAAACGTTTTCTGTTGTTGGGAAAAAAAATAAGAAAAAAACATACCTGTTCTCAATAATGTGCTGAGTTGATTGATAAACATCTGAAAATTTGGGTACATTGGACCTATGATTTAATTTCTTTTGGTGCGACCTGACATTGGTTAATGGATTATCTGATTCAGAACCTGAAAGACAAACACTGTTTCTCAGAAAAGGCTCAGGCCTTCCCTAAAGAGGCTGGCAACTCTATGGTATTTTTTTCAATACCAAGGGAAAAATCTGTATTTTATTTAATTCTGTGATATTTTAAAACTGCTTTTACAATTATTAATTCTTCCATAAGTTGCTACTAGCTTTACTATAAGGTTTTGCCCTATTTGTCATGATTAGTATCATTATTGCTGATGATGTTCTAAACATTATTTCCCTTTGTTGCTTTTTGTATCACTTGATTGTATAGAAAGTGTTCTTAATGCATTTGTATAATCTCCAGAGAATTGTGATTGTTGGGGAGTTTGCAACAGAAATCAATAAATCATAGCTAAGTCTACTCTTTTTTCTTCAATCTGATTTTAGAGACAGCTTTCCAAGCTGACAAATGTTCTGTTGTTTCTAATTATTTTTTTTCATTACATGTCTTTGAAATTTCATTGGGTCAGACTGAGAAAATAATGGGGGTTGCATTTACCTCATGCTTTAAACAGTGGCCAAGAGTTCCCTTTATAACCAAATAAAGAGGTTCCCCCTCTTTATTTGGTTATAAAGCTAAAGCTTTTGTTGTAGTGATATGGCCATTCCAGGAAGTACAGAAAAAACAGCTGTCCCTTCTCAAAGAACCTATTACCACTCTAAACAGGCCATCTTTCTTTTGTTTTCTTAACAGCAAAATATTCTCATCTTATGAAACTTATAAAATAAATTCACCTTGACCATTGATTTTCCTGTACAGTACCACCAACCACCCTGGAAAAGGGGAGAACTTACATAGATATGTGTCCTGGCTGGTATCCAGCCAGCTTGAAATACTCTGGAATCAAAAAACCCAATACCCAATCTACTAGAATGCGAGATAGAATTAATTTAAGTACATACTTTAGACATACAATAGGGAAAATGATAAGTAAAATACACAAAACAACAAAATATAACAAAATACATGTATTGAAAAAGTAAAGAAGAATTAGGAAAAGCATCTGCCATTAGCACTATCTATTCACAATGCTGGAAAAGTACAATGGAAGAGAAGAAGCTGTAGCTCAGAACTGCAGATAGCAGCTGTAGTTATAAACAATAAATCCCACAGACATTCAGCTGAGAACAGAAGGGACACCGAATTAATCAAGGACAAGTAATTTATTTTTATCTAATCTTATCTTTCTGGATGGGAGTCACCCCAAATCTGAGGACATAATCTTTATTTCTCATAACTGAACTTGGCAGAAAGTAATGGGAAAGGAGGATACTATAATAACATAAACTTGCATATTCACAAAAAGATTGAGAACTGGTGATTTTACTAAAACATCACAAATTTCAAAAACAAATTTTCCTAATTTCTCCAAGTTGTCACCATACCATAAGCCCTTATTTTTTTTTAGTTAAAATGGTCAGCAATATACAGTATACATGTCAGCAACCAGATGTTTCAAACTTCATCCATTAGCAACTTTCAGCAAAAGCCTTCAAACACTGGAGGTCCCTGCCATTGCTAATTAGGTTCCTTAATCCTAAATTATCCAACTTTATTAAGCCTTGTTACATTCTGGGTACTCAGCCAGAAATAGTACACATCCTCTAATTCAGCAGTTCTCTAACCAGGACCATACAGTGTCCCTAGAATATTTCAGGTGAAAAATATGCAACAGGGGACCACAACATGTACAAGAGGATTACAGACAAGCCAAGTGATTATACTGCAAGTACTTCCTTTATTATAAATAAAAACATGTTTTAGTTACAAGCCAAGTGGCAATCTCTGGACAAGATGGGTGGCATACAAATCTAATAAATACATTTTATTTACCAGTAGTAAGACATGGTTAAGGAAGCCAGAAATGAGAAATAACCTTGGAAGGTGGCCATGGGTGAAAAGAAAAAGTTGCAAAACATTGCTCTAGTTAACAATCTCTCTATTGCCCAACTAGATCTAGATTTGGATTTCTTGGAAATTATGGAAGCCAATGCAACTACATAAGATACTGCTATAATACATTCACTACCTTTTTCTGATTGAACCTGGGTGTGCAATCATAGTCTTTAAAACTGCTGTAGTTATTAGACAGCAACTGAATGTATGTACAAAACTTCTGAAATTTTGGAGGTGGTGTGTGTACTTAAAGAGTTACCTGAAATAGCAGGCAGAAATGTCTTTGGGGATATAGCAGGAATATGCTCAATAAACATAACATTTTGACTACTGAGAGATATCTAAGGGCAATACTCTATTTATAAGTGGCTTCTACCAGGCTATGGCCTATCTGCAACTTTGCCACGCAAGTAGCACACACAGCTCAACTCCATTCATGTGGATGTCTGCCGGCCCATCACTCATGCAACTCAAGATGCATGTGCGCATGTGTATCATCCCTGGTGCGCAGCCCAGTTTCCTTTTCCTGCCTCCCCACCCCACCCCGTGCTGGGCCACCAAGCTGAAAATGTTGGGTGACACTGCTCTAGACTAGATGAGCAGCATGTAAATCTAATGAATAATTTTAAAAAATTATAGAGATGTGCCAAAATTGTGGCAAGATGGATGTCTAGCCCAGATACAACGTATCTGAAATATCTGAGATCACTTCTTGCCTAAATATTTATTTTTACAAATCTCTTAAACTTCCCTTAGAAATCACATATAGTTATCTGGAACATTAAATTCCACATTAACAAATCTTAGACAAGTTTGGTCTTAAGCAGAAAAAAAAATCAATTTACCACAATTATTTGGCTTCAACTGTAGGCCTACAGAATGAAAGAATTATCACTTGTACAGGATCAAAACTAAACAATCTGTAAAGCTCAGAGGAGTGACGGTTAGTGTGTGTGTGTGTGTGTGTGTGTGTGTGTGTGTGTGTGTGTGTGTGTCTGTCTAGAAGGTCAACATGATCCACTAAATCATATGAAATAGATAGGTTTCTGCTGTTACCTAGAAGCAATCTGGTTCCCACTAGCCACTAATTACCAAATTATGACCACTGACTAGCTGAGAGTAGAATGTGTGTTTCTCAGCATAGTTGGCATAGCATTTGTTTAGACTAATAGTACATGAAATGATGATGTTCATTCTGTTGAATATCAAAATATAGAATAACACAGTTGGAAGGGATCTTGAAGGTCTTCTAATGTAACCCTCTGCTTGAGGCAGGAGACCCTATACCATTCTGGGCTAATTTGGCCTCAAGAGAAAGATAAACTTGCATGCATCTATGTATGGCTTCAACCTTCTATTCGGGCATCACCAGTGATTTATATCAACAAACAAATATTTGAGACATCAAGGAGAAACCAAACTTGATAAACATATATAAAAATCTTACTTCCCAAGAAAGCATTCTGCACTTTCATCCGATCAGCCTTATTTTGATCAGAAGTCATATTTAAGAACTGTTGCTTTAGCCAAACTCCACGGTCTTCCTCAAATGCCTTTCTCTGCATCAAGAGAAAATATAAAATTATAAAAAAATCAATGTATTTAATGTTTTGTTAACTTCAAAAGTAATGCTTTTGCAATTTTTGGGGGTATTTGTAACATATCATTTATTTGATTTATTCTGTGCTTCATTTATACTCTGATGAGCATTCAAAATAGCTAATAAAACATATACAATTAGTCCTCGCTTAATGAGCACTTGCTTAACGATTGAAATTATAAAACATCAGAAAGGGCGTTTTACAGCCTATAAATTATTTCCGACTATTGCAAAATGTTGAAACCACCAGCACCAACCCAGCATTCACATGATCATGATCTGGGTGCTTAGCAACCCCACTGTACTTATGACTTGATTGCCATTTGCAATCTTCCCTTGCTAGAAAATCAGTGGGGAAGCTGGTAAGGAAGGCACATGGTCCCTGCCATTTCCTGCATGCTTGGATCTCAGCAACCGAAATCTAAATGCAGAGCCCAAAATCCTCTCTACGCTTCTGTGGACAGCTCTGCAGAGACAGGGAGAGAAGGACCCCCAGTTCCATGCCATGGCTCCTGCCCTCTGAAACATTGTGCCCTTCAAGGTGAGATTCAAGGTGGCCTTCCAAAAGAGTCTGAAAACCAGGCTTGGCCAACTGGCTGTGTTGGGGGGGGGGGTGTCTCCCATTTTGGAAGTGGCTAGATTAGGGGAAGATTCCTACCTCCACCCCAGTTATGCACTGGCCCTTTTTATTCACTTTGTATTAATTTTAATGTTTTTCAATACTGAATGTTTTGTGCTTTTAACATCCGAATTGCTTTATACTGTAATTTATGACATCGTAAACTGCCCAGAGTCACTTGATGGATGATATATGAATTTAATAAATAAAAATAAATGAACAACTGTATAAGGGTTTTTCCTTAACAATTAAACCAATTTGTAATGAGAGAAGTAATCACTTAGGCATGAAGCTAGTTAGGCTTTGAAGGGCCACATAAATATTGCAAATTATGTTTGGTAAATGTCTGGTAACCAGGGAAGATCTTTTTGTAGATACTATGCAGTTGCTATACCTTCTATTACTTTGCAATTTACTTGCTTAATTTTCAGCAACTGAAACTTTTGGACCACTTTCAAGGAGCAGCCCTCATATAGAGAGCATGCGGTAGTCAAGAAGGTTTTATCACTCAACGGGTAACTATCATTAAATCTAGCCAACTCTGGAGCAGTTCTTCATCACAGTTGCTATGTGTGAATCCAGTGACAGCTATAGCTCAGGAACCCATTCCTTCAGAGGGGTACAATAGCATGCAACTAGAATATGAGAAATTAATACTGAAGTACAGAGAATTGTGATGATGTTGGCACTTGAGTTATATGGTTGAAAATGAAACTCGATTTTTCAAAACAGCATTGTATACAGCAATAGTGGGACAATCTTATCTTTTAAGAAAAAAAAAAGGGCACATGCTGTTATAAATATTCCTCCTTTTGAACTTTTCAATGATCCCCATGTGAAACATGGATAAAGTAAAAAGAAAGCCTACTGCATTATGGGTATAACTCTTGGTCATCTGGTTGCCTATTAAATTATTAATCTCCAGTTTTATGAAAAGTACCTCCAGTCCTAACCGAATAGCTGCATCAGTAAAACTTTTGCGCTCTTTTTCGAAGTTCTTCTTTTGTTCTTTGAACAACTTCCATTCTTCCTTGAGTCTCTCTTTTTCTTCCAGCAAGTAACAATCCTGTAGCAACACATTGGTATCATCATCACAGGGAGCAGTTAGCTGCTGCTGCAGATAGAATGTGAAGTACGGAGAAATCAAATGAGATTATTTGAAAGCTACCTCCCTGGCCACAATCAAGTTACCGTATTTTCCGGCGTATAAGACGACCGGGCGTATAAGACGACCCCCTAATTTTACAGTTTAAAAAACAGGTTT
>JAPKID020004569.1:0-11601 GCA_026931265.2 Tropidonophis doriae | reverse complement strand
GGAATTCCTCTCCAGCAAAGTCCCGGCCAAGAGATTTCACAACCACAGACCTTGATCAGTATTTTTAATTAAAAAATAATAATTAAAAAACGAATTCCTCTCGTGGAAGTGGAGAAATTGGCCCTCAACGTGCACTCCCCTTCCCCCTCAGGTGCTCCTTGGCAGAAATGCAAACCCGGCATGGAAGCAGACTCTCGTCAGAGCAAGGTAATACACCTGTGTCCATGCAGGAAGGTAGGACAAAATTTGGACGGCACAGAGTTTTTGTTTAGACCACAAATCCAGACTGGGGTGGTGAGGACTTTCCGTCTTTCGAGAGCAGAAGTGGTTTCACCAATAGAGGAGAACATTTATGGGTCAGGGTTGAGCTGTGGGGGTCCTGGGTGGTCTCTGAGCTTGGTGGCTTTCTTGCAGACGTTTCGGGACCCAACTAGGCAATGTCATCAGTGCTAGTAGGGTTGTGGGGTTTATGGAGAGGAGGAGGAGGATTATCGGGTCCTTGGTGCTCTCTGAACTCGGTGCTGTATCGCTCTGAAAGAGGGTGATAGAATAAAAGGAAAATGAAATTGAATTGTACACAGCTGGCCCTCGACACGCACCACTTCATTTAGTGACTGATCAAAGTTACAACAGCGCAGAGAAAAAGTGACAGGACCATTTTTTTCCCACGCTCGTGACTGTTAAAGCATCCCCGCGATCACGTGATTTCCATTCAGACAGCTGACTCACCTTTATGACGGTTGTCAGGATCACGCCATCATCCCCTTTTGCGACCTTCTGACCAGCCAAGTCGATGGGGAAGCCCGATTCACTTAACAGCCGTGTGGCTAACTTAACCATTGCAGTGGATCAGTCAACAAATGTGTCGAGAGAAAGTCGTAACATGGGACAAAATTGACTTAACAAGTGTCTGACTGAACAAGAGAAATTTGGAGCTCAATTGTGGTCGTACGCCGAGGACCATGTGTATGTACAATGCATCTATTATTCAAAGTATAATTCATATTTATATTTCTTTTTTTCAAAAAAAAAAAACCCTGTCCCTGCAGGAGCTGAAGACCACAATCAGCCTCAACAACCCAGAGATATTCCTATACATTCTTGTCCGAAATGTGGTATAATCCTTCCGGATATAGATACGCTTCAAATCCATGTTATGGACTGTATCATCTAAACAACCTTCTCAGAAATGCTCAGAAACCTGCACTTTGTACAAAAAAATATATGTGTGTGTGTGTCCATATGCACCTTGGTTTAGGAAGCGTTTGAGACCTCCACAGCTTCTTCCTAAGGAATTCCAAAGGGAGGTTTAGGGTTTAGTTAGGCATTCAAAACTGACCTTAATGAAAACTATAACATACATTGGTACAATCCGTTTCCAGCTAGCTGAATCTAAATACGTCAGCTGCATAACCGTGTAGGAACCAACCCATTTTAAAAGATGACTGTGTGTGGGTTTAATTAACGCAGCTTATTCTGTAGGAGCATCTGCAGACTGGAAGTCTTAATGGGCAGCTTCAAAGCTGCCTATTTATATTTAATCGCTATTTAATTTAATTTAAAAGGGTGCAAAAGATTTTTGATGTGGAACCCTTTCTGTTTCAAGCGGAACGATTCCTTTAATAGTCGGACAGCATCCGCTGAAACTCTGCTGAAATGAGAAGAGCAATTTGGAGGATTTAAACTTTGCACCATCCAAATTTGTCCGTGGCCCTCCGTGTGGTACTGAAGGAAGGACAGAGGAACTTTGTTGAAATACATTGACCAATAGGGTAAAATAAAAGGGTGTTGATTGCCAATTGAGAGAACATTTGCGCTGGGATGCATGTGATTCGACTCTGAAATAGTCCGAAAGCCGTTGCTGCTATTTGTGGCATTTCTGTAAAGGATAAAAGACAGTGAGAGCAATAATAAGAATGCTGATTTTTACTTGTGCTTTTGATTTCATTCGATTCCTGCTCCAATTGTAATTATTTCAACGTGAATCAAACAAATCGCGAATTGCTTAACTGATTAAACAGGGCAGGAGACCCGAGTGGTGTAATTCAATAACATATTTTACATGTTTATTTTGAAGCTTAATTTTGTAGCTCTTATTGATCACAAGTACCTTACTAATATAAAGTTTACAACAAAGCTAGGAAACCATTGAAGGGAAATATTTGTGTGGGTACCACTCGCTCACCTTAATTTTTGCATTGAGTGAGTGAGTGAGTGGCCTTCTTTAAGCTAAATGAAGATTAAATTGATTAACTGCCCAATAAATATTTTGTTGGTCTCTATGTTTGAGATTTCTGTTTCAAGGATCGTCTAAATGTTATACTTGAAAAAAAAGATTTAATGACACAAGTGATAAACGAATTGTATGAATGAAAGAAAACAATAAAGCCATGTTCTGAAATATTTTGTTTGAAGGTTTACTGAAGATTTTAGAGGACTTGAATAGCTTTTTAAAACCTTAAAATATTTAAAAAGCCAATATATAGCTTTGGTGTCTTAACTCAAGCCTGCAGATGTGCAGAATTCATTGCTGTCTCCTTACACAGCGCAGCTGCACAGACTTAGCTGCCTGTTTTCACCATTTTCCTAAATTTTAAGAAACGTGGCTTTTGCACAAAAGTACATGTATGTACACCAATGATGTGAATGCATTTTATATCTTTATTGAAGAAGGATGCTACATTCACACAACAGGCTTAACCTGGGTCTTGCATTAACCCAGTATAACCCTGGGTTGACTGTAAATCCAGTGGGTTGCTTGCACAATGCCTTTAACCTACTGGGAGGGTGGGGAGGAAATCTGGTTAAGGGAAGCGAGGCACGTGTGGATGCAAGCTCCGCGTCTTCACGTGTCTGAACTAAGCCTCTGCCCTGCTAGTTGCACCGAGGTTGATAAATCCCGTTTTGAAAAACCCTGCATTCTCGCTTGTAGCAACTGCGCATGCGGGCCAGAAGAGCGACTCTTAATTTTCTTATCTCTGGCTTGCTGGGCCGCAGAGCGCGCCAATCACATCTATCTGCGCATGCGCAGTTTTGAACACCGGAACCACTTCCCCGTGGAGTTCCATAGAGATACTAATGAAGAAATATCTAGTTTAATGCCCGGAACTGCGCGCAGAGGCGTCGGGGGCGGGTCGGAATTGAAACTTTTGGCGGGTTTTCGGCGCTGTTCCTTCTGGGGCTGAAGGGGAAAAGTTGCAATCCAGGTAAGAAAGTCGCAGCGCCTCCAAAACAGCGAGGGACAGGCTGCAAAAAAAGAGAATTGCAGCCAATGCATTGGGGGAATGCATTGGCTGCAATGCAATTAAATTTGCAAGGATTTTGCACCGCATCCGGATGAATTCCAAGCAGCTGATCCGCAAAGTGGAAGCTGCAATTGCAAAAATGGGGTGGTGGGTTTTTGTTTTTGCAATTTCTCTTGGATGGAGGGGGGGGGCAGTCTCAGCCTTTGCCTTTAAACAAAGAGTAACATTTTAAAACATTGAGTTTCCATCCCAGGAATGGGAGTTGTGCAAGGAACGAGAGAGGGGATGTCAAATTAAAATTTAAAATCGCATCATTTGCAATGATTCTCAACCTTAACTTTAAAGCAAAGCTTAACCCCCAACACACACACACACACAGCTCTTTCGACTTAAAATTCTCCTCCAGCGCTTTCCCTACTTCAAAATGCTCAGTTTTATACCTGGTTTCACAGCAGCTTCGGATGTATTTTTATGCTCTTCTTCTTCACTTGTTTACTTTTTATGAGAGTCCACAAAAGGTTATTAGTTTTTCCTGTTGGTTTTATATTCCCAGAAAACAAGAATTCCTCTAAATCTGTCCTGGTGTTGCTGAAAAAATGGATGGTGAGTACTGAATTCTGGTGTTTTTTTTAAATTTTATTATATCCCATTTAGCACTGTGCAAGATCCTGCAGGATCCTGTGGGCTTAGTTATCCACTGTAGCTGAATTTGCAATAATAATAATGATAATGATAATAATAATAATAATAATAATAATAATAATATCTATCTCTATCTAACTCTCTGTCATCTATCTATCTATCTATCTATCTATCTATCTATCTATCTATCTTTATATATATATATTTATTACATTTAGGCAAGAGAAACAAAATGCACAGGTACAGTATAGGTGATATCTTGCTCAATCGTAGCAACTGCAAGAGGGATCTTGGAGTCCAGGTGGAAAACCATAAATACATACATATATGCATACAATGTCCCAGCATAACTGGATTTAAATGCCTGGAGGTGGAAGTGTTTGCAAAGACTGGATCATTGCTAACTGGGCCGTTATCCATTTCCTCCCAGGCGATGATGACTTAGACCTCTTAGCTTCCCTCTTGGAGGAGAATGAAGCGGAAGAAGATCCTCCAGAGGAGGAAAGAGCAGCTGACCATCAGGATGAGTATGATTTACTCTTTGAGGCAGAAGATGACGAGTCTTACACCGAGGAGGTGGGAGAGGAAGAGGAGGGCTCCACTGCCAGCCAGGAAAACATGGCGGAGCTGTTTGGGGATGTGAATGACCTGTTGGAGGAAGAGGAGAAGGAAGGAAACGTTCAGAAGACATCCCGTCCTGTACTTCCTGATCGAGTGGAAGAACCTTCCAAAGAAGATCTTCAAGGTCTCTTGAAACCTCCTTACATTTCTGATGGTTAAATAGTTATCGAGACTGGAGGTCTTGTCTCAAAAATCTTTAACATATTGTGGCCTGTTGGAAGCAGAATTGGAGGAGGAGGGGTGGGAGTCAGGGTCAGCATCAGGGCAACCTGAGAGCTCCGATTGGGGAGAGGGAAGGGGGGTTGGAGCCTGGCCCATCTGTCAGCCCTCAGAGAGAAAGTCAACACCCCCCAGGTCTGGAGGTGGCTGATGAGGAAGAGGAGGAACAGCTGGGTCCAGTGCCTGACGCATGGATGCACAGAAGGCAGAGGAGAGCAATGGAAATCTATGGGCCGGTCCTTGGGAAGGAAGAGCCATCACTGCTAACAAAGCCCCACCCTAGTTCTGAGGATCAAAGACAGGGGACGGAGATGAATAGATGTGGCAGAGGAGAGGAGAGCAGTGGAAATCTATGGGCCGGTCCTCAGGACTGAAGAGCCACTGCTGCTAGCAAAGCCACACCCTAACTCTGGGGACAGAAGGCAGGGGGTGGAGATGAATAGATGTGGCGGACAACTCTTCATCTTCCAGACAGACAGATTTGTTAGCCTGTGGTGAGAGGGAGACTTTTATGCAGGGGCTTCCTAATTAAAGGAATAATTGATTTAAATACAGAGGGTTTGTCGTGTTTTGGGAGCTGGGTCGGAACATAATAGTTTGAAGAAATAGACTCAAAACTGCAGACTCAAAACAGTTCAGATGTAGCCTGGCATATTAAATATCGGTTTAATGTGCAGGAGTGGGGCTGTTTGCCTAGTTTTGAGATTTGCCTAACCTGGGGCTTCCGATGAGATTTGTCTGTCTTCTTTTCGTCTCCCAGATGAGTTGAGAAAATTGCAAGAGCAGATGAAAAAACTGCAGGAGCAGCTGGGAAGGACGGCGATAGGAAAACCAGCTGATTCTGACCCCTGCAAGAAAACATCTGGTAATTGCGGTTTTTCCTTTTCGACCATTGTCCAACACACAATCTCGCCTTTTATCCCAAGGACATTCTTTGTAACCCCGAGCAATTTGTGAAGATTATACAAACAGCAGCACACAACACAATGGCTAAAATGCTAGCCATATGTTGACGTCGTGTATAAATTTCAGTTTGGACGTGATGGCTCAGTGGCTAAGACGCTGAGCTTGTCGATCAGAAAGGTGGCCCGTTCAGCGGTTCAAATCCCTAGCACCCCATAACGGAGTGAGCTCCCGTGACTTGTCCCAGCTTCTGCCAACCTAGCAGTTTGAAAGCATGTAAAAAGTGCAAGTAGGAAAATAGGAACCACCTTTGGTGGGAAGGAAACAGCGCTCTGTGCGCCTTTGGGGTTGAGTCATTTTTATTTGATTTAATTTAATTTAATTTATTTATTAAAGTCATGCCGGCCACATGACCACAGAGACGTCTGCGCTGGCTCTTCAGCTTTGAAACGGAGTTGAGCACCGCTCCCCCTAGAGTTGGGAACGGCTAGCACATCTGTGCGAGGGGAACCTTTACCTTACCTTATAAATTTCAGATTCAATACAGGTGATCACATTTTGAGTGCTTGCAACTGGCCTCCACTTATAACTGCTTGGAGCATCTCACGTTGCACTATAAAATGTTGTTTAATTCTAGTTTCTGGCAAAAAAACCCATCCATTGCAAACAATAGGTTTGCCTAACAACCACAATGTTCTCTTTGCAACCTCCACGTTTGCTTAACAACTGCCCCAAGAAAGAGCGTAAAATCTAGATGGGATCCCATGAATAGTTAGCTAAACAACTGAGAAAACATTTGACCATAATTCTGGGCTTAATTACAGTCATAAGTTAAGGAATGCCACCGATACACTTGTGCAAACAATGTGATGATTAGGATCAGAATGAGGAAACGAGGAGAAGTCATTTCTACAATAGTCACACTTGGCCGTGCATAATAAATGTTCTTGCTTCCAATTTAGCACACAAGGAGTCCTGTAATACATCAGAGAGAGAAAGGTAGCACACTATCAGGTGTACTACTCATTGATTCATCAATCACTTAAATTAATTTGTTTTGATTGATGGTGCAGTTCCCGAGACTGGATAATTACACTTGCAACTTTTCATTTTCCAAAGCTCTTTGCCGGAGGCTGTGATCTTGTGGTATTTGAAGCAAAACAAAGGCATAATGTGGGCATCAGAATCTGAAATACGGTTAAACTTAAAGTATCAAAGAGAGGGGTTAACTAAGCGGAAATATTTACCCAAGTCAGTTGTCCTAGGCAGGAACTCCACGACTTACGACCACTAAACTGTTATAAGTTGAGGACTTCCTGTACAGTCGTTCCTTGGTGCTCAACTGCTTTGGAAATCATCCAGATCGGTACTCATTGAATTTTGATGCAAAAACTTGGTCCCACTACTCATCGTTTGTTGAGTACTCAACGCACAAACTAGATCTTGTTAGTGTTGGTTGCCTTGTTCCCTCACGGAAAAAAATTGTTTGGTACCCATCGTTTTTGGTACTCATCCTGCCTTCTGGAATCAATTAACACTGAGTACCAGAGCACCAATAGGCACACGGTGGTTCAGTGGCTAAGATGCTGAGCTTGTCGATCAGGAAGGTCAGCAGTTCGAATCCCTAGTGCCATGTAATGGAGTGAGCTCCCGTCACTTGTCCCAGCTTCTGCCAACCTAGCAGTTCGAAAGCAGGTAAAAAATGCAAGTAGAAAAATAGGAGCCACCTTGGGTGGGAAGGGAACAGCGTTCTGTGTGCCTTCAGGGTTGAGTCATGCCGGCCACAGGACCACGGAGACGTCTTCGGACAGCGCTGGCTCTTCGGCTTTGAAACGGAGATGAGCATCGCCTCCTAGAGTCGGGAATGACTAGCACATATACAAGGGGAACCTTTACCTTACTAGAGTACCACTGTAAATGAGTTGAGGCTGTTTGTGATATATTCTAGCTGAAAGCGTAACTCTTTAATAAATCATTTGATTTCTTTGATCAGGTAAATCAACCGCTGGTGTCATTAAGGAAAGAACTCCTTCCAAGGCTCAAATATGCCCGTCTTTTTCAGCCCAGCTGACCAGTCCTGCTTCACCTCTGTCAAAAGGCCAGCTCCAGAAATCAAAATCTATGATTGCAGGTATAGTAGCCATTCCTTCTGCTTGATTTCTGGCAGAGTGTTGTAAAAGAACGGTTGCAGGAATTGGGGATGCTCAGTTTGATCCAAACTGGGAAGTTGTTGTTGCAGAGAAGGGGCCAGGGCTGTGCGACAGTTATCAGCTGCCTTCAGAGTCAGACATCAGTGTGGCAGAAGAACAGCTGGAGCCTGTTTCCAGTGTGTGCATGCTCAGAGTTGCCAGATGAAGGGAACAGTTAAAGAACAGGGGTCGACTTGGGAGTAAGGCCACAGGTGGACGGTGAATGTCCCCTCCCAAAGGAAATAAAAGAGGAGCGAAAGGGGAGTGGAGTTTGCAGGAGACCATTAGTTCATTCCTGCATTCTTGCCAATTATTGCAGCATCTGAAAGATATTGGCCTGGCTGCTCTTCAAGCCTGATAAAGGTCGGTCATTGTGAACTAACTTGAAAGACTGGGAGAGGAAAGACTTTGCTGGAGAGGAATTCACTGAAAATTAAATAAAAGGGATTTATCAGGAGTAGGACTCAGCTAATAGAAGTTTGAGAAAAAGTTTCCATTTTTAAATCTTTTCCTCCATGTTGGGTTGTTTTATTCCACTTTTCTTCTGGGATAAAGGTGTATTTCTTTCCCTTCTGTTCCTTAGGGAGTAAGGACCACACTTCAAAAGCTACGCCTGGTCTGCTCTCTCAGCCACTTAAATCTATGGTGGGAAACAGACCCACTATGGAGTCCAGCAAGAAAATTCCGATAAAAAATGCCGAGGTCAAAAATCAAAATGTTTCCATGGAAATCTACTCTGGGCTGAAATTAAGGTTAGCACATTTAGCTGGAATGACTTAATGATGATTATTTTTAAATGGAATGTGGACCACAAGTTTAGTTATGTACATTCCTTGCTAAGGATGATTCTGTCATTGACACCAAGGGCATCGTTTTATTCTGGATGCATTGCACGTCGTCCTTGACTTACAACCACAATTGAGCCCAAAGTCTCTGGTGCTGAAGTAGTTGTAAGGTGAATTCCTCCCCGTTTTATGACCTTTCTTGCCAGTTATTAAGTGAGTGCTGCTGTTAACTTAGTAACCCGGTTGTTAAGTGAATCTGGCTTCCTGTTGACTTTGCTTGTCGACGCAGTGACCCCAGGACATTGCGACCGTCATAAATATGAGTCAGTTGCCAAGCGCCTGAATTTTGATTATTTGATTATTTCGGGGATGCTGTAACCATTGTTCAGTACAAAAAATGATCGTAACTCAGTATTTTTCAGTGCCATTGCAACTTGGAACTGCTACTAAACAAAAGGTTGTAAGTCAAGGACTAACTACTTATGAGAAATACCTGAAAACCTAGCTAAGGCTTTAGAAACCATCGTGTTTTCAAGCTTAAGGACTTCCCTATGCTTTCTTTTAAAAAAAGCAGGAATGTCAGCATTCCAAATATCATCCAAAATTAAATCAGAGTCCAAGGCAGAATAGTCCTTTGTGAACAGAACTATGTACTGTTCACTAAGCACTCCTATATGTTGAAGAAAAAAACATAAATAAAATTATATATGCATTTTAAAAAAAAGAAGCCCAATTTGATAGACAAGACTTTTTAAGCTGAGTATTTTTGATCAATGTTGGAAACGGCTCCTTTCTCTTGTCGCTCGGCCTCCAGGTTGTGTCGAGCAATGGATGGCTCAGGCATCCCTCCTTTGATGGGGATTTCTGATTTCTTTACAGGAAACCTCGCGTCTCTTCAGCCGAGATGGAAAGGAAAATGTCTGGGCGGAAGCTGATTCGGCTGTCTCAGGTGCAAGACAAACTCCGGTCAGCAAATCTCGAAGAAATGGATTGGGTCACCTTTGGGGTCATAATAAAGAAAAGGACTCCTCAAAGCACCAACAATGTAAGTGCTTGAATGTTGGCTCTGGTATCTTTGGACATCGGTTGACCATTTCCACCCCTGGCTGACCAGAGATCAAAGCCACACAGTCCTATGATTTTCGCACTGTTGACCTGTTCACTGTTGGCTCCTCCAGCACCCAAATCGGAGGAGGAGGAGGAAGCGTGGGAATCAGGGTCAGCATCAAGGCGACCTTGAGGGGGAAGAGGGGATGGAGCTGGGGGAGAGAGAGAGGCAGAGCCTGGGCTGTTCATCAGCCCTCAGATGGAGAGTCAACACCCCCCAGATCTGGAGGTGGCTGATGAGGAAGAGGAGGAACAGCTGGGTCCAGTGCCTGATGCACCGATGCACAGAAGGGAGAGGAGAACAGTGGAAATCTATGGGCCTGTCCTTGGGACGGAAGAGCCACCGCTGCTAGTGAAGCCCCACCCTAGCTCTGAGCATAAAAGATAGGAGGTGGAGATGAATAGGTATAACAATAACATAGCACTTAGTCTTATATACCGCTTTGTAGTGTTTTTACGGCCCTCTGTAAGTGGCTTACAGAGACAGCCTCTTACCCCCAACCATCGGGGTCCTCGTTTTACCGACCTCGGAAGGCTGAGTCAACCTTGAACTGATCAGGATTGACCTCCTGACAGCGGGCAGAGTTTAGCCTGCAATACTGCATCCTCACCACTGCGCAACCAATTAAACCGATTATTGCAAATAGATAGATAAATGGGAAGGCGCTTGTTCTCTGTGCTTCTTCCAGGGTAAGACCTTCAGCATCTGGCACCTGAATGACCTGCGTGACTTCAGCAGGTCCATCTCCCTCTTCCTCTTCGGGGACGTTCACAAGGAACACTGGAAGACAGATCAAGGCACGGCGGTAGGCCTCCTCAACGCTAACCAGCTGAAGCCCAAGGAAGGATCGGAGGAGGTATGGGGAAGGTTGGGGCTGAAGGCCTCTAGAGCTTTAGCTCAACGAAACACCTCGCGACCATCTTCTATAATGTAAGGTTGGGTGGATTTTCCTGGTGGGAGAAGAAAAGGAGAAATCTGTGTGAGCTTCTTTGAGCGTTCCTCAACTCGGGGACCAGTTCTGAAGTGAAGTAGGAGAACTCTCTCTCCAGTTGGCTATCATCCTTGAAGGTCCCTGGGGCTGAAGGCCAGTTGTCTGAACAGTGTTGATGAGCAATTGAGCAGTCTCCTTAGGAGAGGACCTCCTTGAGAAGATCCTTCCACTCACAAACTTCTCCGTGCACAGGACATATACGAAACCGCCACGAAAATGCGATTAAAACGGCTGAGACAATATTTGCTTGATAAGGGCCTTACCTCTGTAGCCGTGTTGGATATAAATTGGTTCCGCTTCCTGAAAGCCAAAAGTTCTCTCTCTCGTTCTTCTCAGGTGTGTCTCTCCGTCGATCACCCCCAAAAGATCCTGATTTTGGGGGAAGCCATAGACTTGGGGACTTGTAAAGCGAGGAAGAAAAATGGGGAGCCTTGCACGCAGATTGTTAATCAGGTAAAATAAGGGGTGTTTGGGCTCCAGGTTTTCCTACAGGTAGATATTACCTGCAAATTACAGTTGAGGTAGAATCATGAAAACGTTTAAAGGCAAATGACACCCTCCTCCACACACACACACACACACACACACAATGGATGGCCAAGAACTCTCCTGGCTACGGATTTCCTTCATAAAAATAACACAGGGAGTCCTCGGTATAATGGCCACCAATTGATCCCCGCCTTTCTGTTGCTAAGTGTGACCTAGGCTTCCTGAAACAGTAAAAGCATCTAAAAACTGTATATACATAGTAATTTCCTCTGTCCCACTTTAAAATTGGTGTCCCTGCTAGCTGCAAATGGAGTTTACCGTATATTCCGGCATATAAGACGACTTTTGAAACCCAAAAAAGTCAACCGAAAATCGGGGGTCGTCTTATACGCCGAGTATACGCGCCCCG
>JAPKID020004568.1:0-11601 GCA_026931265.2 Tropidonophis doriae | reverse complement strand
TAATTAAGTCACTAAAAATACACATCCCCTTTAGAGCCTAACAGATTTTAAATTTATAAATTAAATCATAATAAACTGGGAATTGATGCTGCATAACATAAAATTTGATTTAATTCCATAAAGATGTATAGGATCATACAAGAAAGGTAATTTTTCAATTATTGTGCCAATAATAAAGAAATTCATGGACAAAGGAACAGTGAACAATTTTTAGCCTCCTTATTTCCTAGAGGAATTTGTGTTTTTTTCCAAAGGTTTTGGAACTCAAAGACCATCCTTCCTGTTCATGTTACTTCCATAAAAAGTGAGTCCTGGCAACTTCTTGGAAAACTCAAGTTACCTATCTTTGTCTTAAATATTATAAGAAGGCGATGTATTCAAAATGTTACAAAATAAAAATGAAAATTGCAGATAAGTAGGTTTTTGTTTGACTTTCATTTTATAGTTTATACATACCAGAATTTAAAGATCTTTTGCCCATGAGTCCAACAAATGAGTCTGTTTTATATCCTGAAAAATATATTTGTGGGATGTTTAAATACAGTACATTTGAAAGATGCCTTTTTGGGAGGAGAAGAACAATTTGGAATGTGAATGCATTTTCACACTGAAATACACAATAGAAACAGACTCTAAATAGTTGAACTCAAGCCTAAATATATTTGACTCTTAGTTATGGAAAATTTTAGTACAAATAAATGTTAAAAAATGTCATATTTCTGCAGAATCTGATCATGACTGAATAATTGCCCATCTTTATTCATTTAAATGGGACTGATTAATAATAAAAAGTAGCCTCCATATGTGAGCTATTTAGCTAGGCTGTATTTTAAAGCACTGGTTTATTATTAATCAGTTCTAGGCAGTTCTTTCAACATACTTTGGAATGTGGAATCACTGGAACTGTCTGAGCTTGATTATTTGTTTATAGGCTTGCAATGAGGGAAGATTTGGCAATATAGAGGTTTTCCAGGCCTGGATCAAGATCCTGCACAGTTCCGAGCTAGATGGGAAGTGGGGAAGAGATTCAGAATAGCCAGACGCTAGAATTTCTCAGGATATATTTAGGTTAGAAAATTATAGCTTTAGATTGGCAAGATTTATGTCCACTGTAAGGAAACAAAAGATTGAACTTGAATAGATTTTGTCATGACATCAATCTTGCCACTCAAGCTATGACAGTTTCCAGACTAGGCGTATACAGTCTCTTAATATATGTAGTGTCTACTTCTGCTTCTACAATGATGTAATTGTCTTTTTCTCTAATAATTATTTCTTTATTGTGTACCCAGTTAATATTTTTTAAAAGTTATTAAGGCAATGAATTTACAAATTGTATATACTCTCTTTGACAAAGACTATGCTATATTTTTAATTGCTTTGGTATGATCTCAACCTATTGCAAATTGCTTTTTGGAGAGTTTTTTCCAAAAGCTTCTCAAATTATTGATCAATCTAAAATAAATGGCCAGGGTTTCATGATCCAGAATGTCATGCACATATGACATATTCGTAAGCACTGTGAGATTTTTTTCTTTCCCAGATCATATTTTGACAGCAGCCAATAAATATAGTGGAATAAGTGGACAGAAGCTTTGGATGAAATAACTGTAATTCAAACAGATTTGATCCCCAAGATTTAATTCAACACTCAATCAGGAACACTAAATGTATTTTCAAATCTTTGGTAGTCTATTTTATGTATTGTAAAACCCAGTCAAATAAAATAAAGTATATAGTATTTTAGTTTTCCTGTAAACTAAATTTCTGGGTTTTGGCTAAAGCTTTAGTCAGTTTGGAGAAAAGTATAAAAATCAGATTGCTTAACATATCTCTGTGACTCTCTTTGTCTAACCAACAATTTTCCTCAGCTTGTTTGCAATGAATGTACTGTATATTCAATATGTACACTATAGTAGAAGAATCAATACAATGTCTCTCTATCTGTCATCTATCCACCTCTCTTTTATGTATTTGTATTTGTAATGGTTCCCGGAGCCTAAAAAGATTCTGAGCAGCTTACAATGCATCTCATACACAAGAAACACAATTAAAATAAGATGATTTCCTGGACTAAAGCAGCATTTCCATTACCGGTATTTAGAAAAAATACTTGACACAATCTCTTCATACAACCTAATACCAGGTCTGGGATCAGATACAATATATTAAGGGACATCTAGAATCTTGGACAGGTTTACTATCTATAAACTTACTTGGGAATGTCTCAATGTTCTCAGTGGTGCATTTCAGGCATAACTTTCTGGCAGCCTTTTAGCAGCCATGGGGTGCCTTTTCTTTTAATTTTTTTTAAAATTCCTAAGGACTTTAGAAAGTAAAATAGTTATATTATTAAACTGAATAAAGCGATGACACCAGGTGGGATTAAACAGCTATTTTTTTTAAAAAAAGATTTATATAAGTTTTTTCAAGGAAAGTTTTACTTTCGTTTCTCCATCTGTATTAAAACAAATCAGTTTGGTGGGAGATTTGCTACTAAACTTTGATGTCAGGGTGTGGCAGAAGGCTTGAATTTCAGTTTGAAATCACACTGGGAGTAGTTTATGTTAAAGTGATAAAGTGACAGCTCTTTACTCCAACAAAGTGTCCTTTGATAAAAAATCTCAGATTCATTGTACCTTGTGATTATAAAATTGGGATTTCATAGTGCAGCTTTTATTATCTTGCTCAGGGGTAAACCTTGCCTTTTAAAAGGAATCTTATCCCTAGAAGATTTAGGAATGAAGAATCAATGAAACTTAATCTAAGGGACAAATAGGGACAATAATAGAAGACTGAATGGCCTGATTGGATCCATTTCTCTTCTCACATTAGAGGGTCTATGCATGGTGGCACAGTGGTTAGAATGCAGTATATTGCAAGCTGACTTTGTCCATAGACAGGAGTTCCGTCCTGACCAGATCAAGGTTAATTTAGCCTTCCATCCTTCCTAGGTCAGTAAAATGAGAACCCTTTGGGAGGGCTCTCTCCCAAAAGGGAGACCATTTCTGTCTAGGATGGTTAACCTGTACCTGTGATGGAGAACCTATGGCACACCCATTTCTGAAGGCACGCAAGGCATTGCCCTGTCAGCTGATTTTTGGCTGCTTTTCATCCTCTGGAGGTTTAGGGAAGCCTCCTGAAGCCTCCAGAGGGAGAAAAACAGCACAAAGGGCAACCCAGAAGTCCATTCCCAAGTTTCCAGTTTGCATGTTGGGCTATTTTCCACCTTCCCCAGGCTCCTAGAAAGCCTCTGGAGCTACCAGGCCCACCACAAGTCAGAAAATGGGCTGTTTCCAGCATCTGGAGGGCCTCAGGAGGTGCAGGGGACATTTTTGCCCTTCTCAGGTGCCAAGAAAACTATGCAGGAGGCAGCAGTAGGGGGTCACGTGCGCATGTGCAGTGGGCATGGCACGGGGGGGACTAAATTAGGGAGGTGGGCAGGCAAGGGTGCTCGATAGCGCACATGCACATTCTTTTGGCCCTCAAGGCAAAAAAAGGTTTGCCATCACTGACCTATAATGACACATTAGAAAGAACACAAAGCTAAAAATCTTTTCCCTGTCACTATATGTCTATATGGTATGAACTATTACCAAAAGAGTAATTTCCCTATAGCTTTTGTTTTTATATTTCCATATCCTAATCAGTATTCCTCTAATGATATGTTTTATGCAATCAATATTCATTCTGGTAGCTCGCTTCCATTTAGTAATGAAATAATTTTGAATAAAGGAACTATTCCTTCAGTCAACAGTTAATAATTTTGGAAAGATTTTTGATTCATCTGAAAGTTGCTTATGCGGGTTGATTAAGAACTTTCACTAATGAAAATATTGGTTCTACTTCTCCAAATTGCTTTAAAGTTATCATTTTCTGACTAATGGTTGAATTGTGGGTTATAAACTTAAGGTGTATTGCAAGTTTATGCCACTGATGGTGCTAAATGTTAATAAGGGATATTGTGAGTTACCTGCTAAGAGCACCTGCTAAGACTGGCCTTAGCACGACATTTCTATATATTTCTGCTTAAGTATTACCTTCTAGAATTTAATGGAATATTTCCTGGAGAATATAAAAAGGCACATCCTGATGAAATCAATCCAACAAATTAATGTTAGGATTAATAGCACTAAATGGCTAAAGATCAGAAAAATTAAAACATCATTCCACCATAAATGAAAATTTAAACAGTTATATAAAATATGCACAAGAATCAGCTGAAAATGAGTGAATCAACCAGTGAGAAAGTTAGATACATGTATAGAAAACTGTTTCAAAAATATGGGGCCTTTGGTCTCACTTCTTGCTGAAGTGTAGTGCTGAAAAAGCATTGCTGGTTTTAAATGTGTGAATGCTATAAATGTGTCTTTGCAAGCCTATTATGCTCATTGGAACTTATTTCCAAGTAGGTGTCCACTTAGGCTAAACTGAAAAAATGGTATTCAGAAATCATCCTGTTCTGATATTACCATCTCCTAAAGTACAGGGTAAGAATGGATGATTCTGTTATAATTATTTGGAATTTCTGAACATATCTTGTTCATAGAGGACCCTCGAATCAGGGATGAAATGCTACTGGTTCGGGCCAGTTTGCCCGAACCAGTAGTAAAAAATGCTACCGATTCACCTGAACTAGTAGTTAAAAAAATGCTTAAAAAGTTAAAAAAAAATATCTGGCAATCATCTGTGTGACAATCATCTGTGCTATGTGGGAGCATTTTTACTTTTTACAGCATTTTTAAGTTGGCCATGCCCACCTAGTCATATGACCCCCACCAAACCATGCCCACAGAACCAGTAGGGAAACATTTTGAATTTCACTTCTGCTTTGAATGTTTCACTGAAAATGCTGGATTTGATACAATTTCCCTAGAATCAAATATATACTTGCAATTCTGGATATATCTCATATTGAAGTAATTGATAAAATGGTGTACAAGAAAATTGGAGGAAAATCATTCTCTCTCAGCCCAACCCACCTCATAAAGGAAAAAAGAGGAATAATCATGAGTATTGGGTTTGTTTGTCTCCTTGAAGTATTTATGAAAATAATAAAGGCAAGATATAAATTCATAAATGAAACCAATTCCAACTTACTTTTGCGTGAGACAGGGCTATATCCTGGAAATAAAAAACCCCACAAATAATTAGCAAGTGCATATCATTATTTATCAAAGCCATTAAAAAAAGGAAAGCATTTCAAAGAATCACATTATCTGTGCATAGCAATTAATGCCTTAATTGTTTTCTGAATAATTCATGGATGTGAAACACTTTTTAGCCTAGGCACAATATCCCAGGAGTGTTTTCTGTATATGCTCCATTATAAAATGGGGTATGCTTTTTATATGATTCTCATTCACTTTTCCTTGGGAAAGGACATTGCCCTTTTGATCCATGTCTGCAATCTTGATTTTATTCAGGATTTTCATTTCATTTCTTTCAAAACTCACAATTTATTTATAGGAAGAAAGACTCTTATTTGATATAGTTAGTTTTTTCTAAAGTGTCTTGCTCGCCGCCCCGAGTCCCTTTATGGTGAGATGGGTGAGGGTTACAAATATGAATAATAAATAAAATAAATAAATAAATATACGTAAAATCCTATTCATGATATTAGGAATATTTCTAAAACACTTTTAATGGAATCAAAATAATTTTTTTAATAATGTTTATAAATAAATAATGAATTTACTAATTATAAATAATAAATTAATGGAATAAGTGTTTTATTTTATTAAATATTTTTTAAAATTTGAATCATTTTTAGCAACACCTAAAAACACATAACAAATAAATTTAAGTGGTTCTCACCAGCATCCCGTTTTCCCATTAAACCATAGAATTGCTGAGGTCTGGGTCTTCTGGCAATCCTCTGAAGAAAGTGTTCAAAAGGGAAAGGCAGCTTCTCCTGAAACAGAAATATAAAAAGACTATTTCAGTGCTCAGCTTCACTTATAAAATGTGGCATCCATTAAACAACAAACAGCACATAACCTGGAAGGTTTGCATATTCTGAGCTTTCTTTTTCCTTTCCCTGGTCTGAAACATTCAAAAGCCTCCAGGACATTATTTCAAAGGAAAGGGATTTTCCCCCTTCCTCTAAATCCAAATGAGCAAATGGATATAAATGTTAATCTAGGATCAAAAGCTTCCTGCATTTAGGCAGACATAGGCCCAAGAGGGCCCTGAAAATTAAGAGCTGGAAATTGTCAAGATTTGGTTCAAAATTGATGGATTGGTTGAGTAAAGTTTTAAAAACAAGTATGTAATCTGTTTTCATTCTTAAATTTTTTTGTATCTAGATAATCCATCTTAATCCCTTGCAAAAAGTATGAAACAATGAAATTGTCTGATCACCTATAAATTATGGATGTTTTTTCATGAATAAACCATGAGATTGCCTGACAGGTGTTGACTTAGAAGATGGTAGCAAGGAATATTAAATGAGCCAAGGTCTGATACAACCAGGGCAGCTTCATATCTTCTTAAATATTCTATCCTATGGTTGCTTGCATAATGACACGGGTGGGTTGCTCTGGAATTAGATTTTACAGAAAAGATACATGACTATAAGCGAATATGAATCTGTGAATTTGGGGTCCACAAATTATATTTCAACTTCTTCCATAGGAATCAGCAAAATTTATGATGGAATATAGCACCAATGGAGCAAACATGACAGTTTCTAGATAGCATCACATCAAATCACTTTGAATATTAAATTATTTAGCAGTACTTTCAGATCATTTATCACATCATATAAAATTATACTGGGATTTGAGTACATGTAACAAATCAGAGATTTATACTGGGCATCTTAATGTCAAGCATCTTTGACTCTTCTTTCCATACAACTCTGCAAATTTGAGAAGTATACGTAATTGGTATTAAATAGTGAAAAGAGCTGGAATACCCAATCTCAACACCCAATGAAATCATGGGTGAGTTTAAGCAGGTAAGCACAATCATTTCAACATGAATATTTATCTTCCCTATGATATTTAATTGCTAACATATTCATTTCTTATGCTTTAAAATTTCTGTCCAGAAGGGAATAAGAAGCAATCATGGAATTTAAATTGTAATGAGAGTTGGGAATTAAGGCTTCTCCCAATGGCAAAAACTAATCATTTCAATTGGCAATTTTTCTTTCCTTAAAATTATTTAAGGGAAAAAGGCATAGGTATAACTTTTCCTGTTTCCACTCCTTATTTGAAATGCAAGAATTATTGTCAAAAGAAGTTAAACATAAGAGAAAAAAGTCATATCTCAAACTAAAGAGATTTAAGTCCTTTATGGTTAAGTCCATAAGGTTAAGTCCAATAACCTTTATGTTATTGTTCTCTCAAATGGTTTCTTCCCATGACATATGCAATTCATATTCACAGTAACTTTTATTTTTCACCCAAAGAAGATACCCTATCAGCTAGTGATAATCACCTAACGTTATAAGAAGGGGAATTGATGATGTTGATTATAGAGGCCTGGAAAGGAAATATCATGAATAGACAAGAAGAATGGGTTTAGGCCTTGGGGTTTTAATCTATCTTGTAGGCAAATTTGTTATCATTCTCCTGATGCAGAGAGAAACACAACCCGAAAACCAGGACAAGCAAGTAATATAATAGAATTCAATATATCTTTTCCTAAAGTCTTTCCATTTAATTAAGCTGTCAGATGCAGAGATGTCCTACATTTTGTAGAAGGAGCAATTCAGAAAAGATGACAGCAGTAAAGAGAAGTGATTTTACTGTGGCATGAAGAAGACTTGTGACGGGATAAGATGGCTCTTGCTACCTTCTCTCAAGTATGAATAGAGTCTTGCTGCATTGGGTGATTTTAGATTCTCAATTTAGTGGTTGACACCTATTTGTCCCTGATTTGTGATCTATACTGCTTGGCTTCCTCCAAACAACAAAAGACTTTGTTTCTGCATGTAGAGGAGCATCTAAAGCAGGTTGCTCTAATGATTGACTGCTTGCAGCTGTTTATTTATTTTCTACAAACTCCTACCCCTCCTTGGAAGCTCTTAAGCTTTAATAAATCTCTTTTTTTTTGCTTGAGTTCAAATAATTTTTAAGTTTTCTAATTATTCTCCACTGCCATATGCAGATTTCACAATCTGGCTCACAAATCCATTTTTTTAGAATCATATCCTAAACGTATTTATATATTCTTTAAAACCTAGATAATAATTGCAGTAAAGAGCGATTTGAAATTAGTCCCGTTCTATGGACACAATTACAGGACTTGGTGGATTAATATACAACATACAATTTCGTGGGCGGTCAAATTCTGATTATCACTAAGATCAGCCTACCTCACGGGTTTGCTGTGGTGATTAGAATAACATGAAGAAAAGACTGCCTGGTACGGCACCCTAAGCAGGACAGCCACGACACATTAAGAAGTAAGGTTAAAAACTCCGATGCGTTTACTCACGCTAAGAACGCAACAACTGCTAGAAAGCGCGCGGGAAGGAGCGACATCAGGAAGCAATCGCTCTTTTTCACCGGCGGCCTCAGTTTGGAAAGGAGAACGTGGCGCTCCGTCAACACAATCCGGCGCTCTCGCCTGGGCCGAAAGGAGGATGCAGAGAGGCGGAATAGAGCGGATAATTCGCCCCGACGTCGCCTCCGCTGAGCGCGAGCGGCCAGCATTCCTTGGCGCACCTGCCAAAAGCTGGCGGCGTCAGGGATGCCCGTTCACATGCCCGCTCTAGTCTTTGCTCCCTCGCCCGCCTGTGCCCCGCCATCCAGCTATCCTCGCCCTCGCCCTCGCCCGTTTTTTCAAAAGCAACCTAAGTTGCGGAGGTCCTCCCCAAAGTGGCGGAGAGGCTCCTGCTTCGTCTCACCTGGTTCTGCCCGCCTTCGTCGGACCAATCCGCCCAGTAGTTCAACTCGTGCTGGTCTTCCAGATCTTCCCCCACGGCATGCGCGGAAGATAGGAAGAGCATGACCAAAAGCAGGACGGCCTTCTTCATTTCCAGCTTTTTCTTCCGCCGAAGGGCAGCCGAAGAATCCTAGCAGACCAGCGTCGAGAGAAGAGAAAGCGCTCCTTTCCCGCTTTTGCGCCGGTTCCAAAGTTCTCCGAAGCTGTTGGTAAGAGGAAGCGAGAGGAGGAGAAAAGTGAAGGATGAGTGTGAAGGTTCTCCCCCCCGTCCCGCTACAGAATACCATAGAAGGAAAAGGAGACATCTACGTAGCCCATAGCACCCGCCCCGTAATCGATCTAGATGTATAAAATTGAATTAAAGCAACATCCAGACAAGCAGGCAGGCAAGCAGCCAACCACCCAGCCAGTCTGCCTGCCTGCCTGCCTGCCTGCCAGCGCCAATGAACCCCGAGCACTTACTGCTACGGAGAAAGGTGACCCAGTAGCTGCTTGGTGGAATACCAAGTGACAGGCTAAGAATCCTCCCTGCTTTATAGTCCAGAGGATGGGGGAGGTCTTAAATCTAATGACTTCCAGGTGTTTGTCATATGAGTCACTTGTCTAGCCCCCTCCCCTCCCCTCCCCCCACGTTACCATCATATGTGTTCAATATGCAGTTGCCACCAGGCTCTTCTTGAATGAACAAGACTTCCTTTGGAGATGCTCTCCCCATGAATTATTATCTTTTTTCTCATCTCTTTATCAGCAATCTGGGACAAGCCCCCCCCAAGGGAAAACTTTATTTTACCTAGCAGGCATCAACTCCTAGCTTACAAAGTACCTATAGCCGCAGGATGTGGTACGCATAGCCCCAGAATGAATAATCAAAGTAGATCGAGTGATTTATCTATTGCGACTTTGATATAATATTTTGAATGAAAGACCTACTGTCATTTAGAGATTGAACCCCAAATTTCAATTTTAAAGAATTGGAATAATGTTTTTAAGGAAACTATATATTATAATAATATAGTATATGTAGAATATAATGCGCTTTTTTCTAATAAAATATTATATCAACAATTGTGAATAAAATACCCTGCTCAGACTGCTTTGTTGCAGAAATTTCTGGTACTTGTTCCATTGTTTATTTTATTCTAGGATTAGTCAAGACTTCATAGTTACAGGCAAAAACATTCATTTGCTAGTTAGTGAGACAGCCTCATGCATATAAGGACAAGATTTGAGGTGTAAAAGAGAAACAACTTAATATACAATGACTGTAGTTTTTGCTATAATTCAATGGCTATTCCTACTCTACAATAGTCACCATTTCTGCTGTCTTTTTATTATTGTTAAGGCAAACTTATATAGACACAATATTGGTTGTGTGATTTTAGAAGATGCTGGGGGCATTTCTCCACATCTAAGCTAGAGTATCATGAACCCATTTTGACTATATATACCATTGTAATATTTGCTGACCCCATTCCTGGCTCTGTTGTTTCTCTTCCCACTTACTGCAATCACCAGATCACCTTCCAAACTACAAAGTTTAACAAATGTGGTACACTTTGAAGCTGATCTTGGATTGAGTCAGAATAATGATAAGAAAACTGTTTTAATAACAGGAGAAAAAAGGTGAATTTTCATAGGGTGGAGAGAAAAATGAAGGCATCATAGAGGCAACACAGAAAAATAATTTGTAATGATTTTAACTTGATGCACATAGAGAAAGGTTATAAAGCAAGTAGTAGGAAAAAATACCACAAAGGAAGAAAGAACAATTTTGGATACTAAACCCCTAGTATGAAATCTTTGCTGAAATTTGAGAAGAAAATACAGAAAATGAGTTTGCCTAATGATGAGTGATACGAGTAATTTTTTATATGTATCACCCAATTACATCAGTATGTAAATAGTATTAAGATAGTTCTTTTCTAAGGGAAATAAGTTTGAAGTTTGTGTATTTAAACCAAGATTTTCTGTCAATATATAAACTTTAAGGAATGCAACAAGAAACTAAAGAGATACAACAATAGAATGAATCTACTGCAGTATATTTTTCAGAATGTTAAATAAGGATGAGAAAAAGTACTCTAAATGAAATAAGATAAAGAACTCTCTCCTGTACTGAAGCATCTAAGCCAGGGGTGTCAAACTGGCGACCTATGGGCTGGATGCGTCATAACGCAGGTCCTGCCCCGCCACCAGTTCTGTGAAGAGAAAAACTGTTACCATACATCACATGACGGCAACGTGACACAGCAAGTTTGACACCTGTGATCTAAACTATTATCATACCACCATCAAAAATAAAGAACACTGGCTAAGGGAGGAAAACACATATAAGCAAGCCCTTTCAATCCAATTTCATTTATTTAAGTAAATACATATACAGTCGCATTACTGATATGCTAGGACATGGTTGGAATTGAATAAAATTGTTCATTAGGTCCAAAAGGAACACTTGGACGTATTGCAAAATGCCAATTTTGACTCTTTAGAGCCCTAAGAACTATTGTAATAAGGAGTTTTCTATAACACTGGAACTGGAAGTATATTAAATTCCTTTTCAGAGACTAACAAATCTAGCATCCTGTTTTCACAGGAATCAGCCACGTGCCTCTAGAACAGTGGTGGGCAAACTCATTAGTCAAAAGAGCCAAATATCAACAATACCACGATTGAAATTTCTTTTGAGAGCCGGAAGGTGTGGCC
>JAPKID020004567.1:0-11602 GCA_026931265.2 Tropidonophis doriae | reverse complement strand
GTATAAGGTTCCTGCCTACGCAGGGGGTTGGACTAGAAGACCTCCAAGGTCCCTTCCAACTCTGCTATTGTATTGTAAACATCTAGCTTTTAATGCTCCTAGAAACAGCAAGTAATCCCACTGCAATAAAACATCAATAAAACTCTCAGTAAATACAGCAGCTAATCTCTGCTCATCTTCCATGTAGAAGAGTCTAAGGCACATATATAATTCAAGTCACGCTGTTTCTAAAAAGTGGGTAAGCAGGCTACATGTTCCCTGGCTACATGAAGATCTCAAAAACCATAACTACTACATAAAAGCTAAACAGAACCCAAGATGATTTTCTACACATTAAAGACATGTCATGTGGGGAAAACACAGCATGTACATCGTGGCCATATATTTTACTTGGTCATTGAAGAAAGACATGATTTCTTTTAAAATCTCTATGCTAAAAGGTTGGACCTTTTACTACAAACTTTCTATATGGCAGTTTCTGACTTTGGCTTACACAAGGAGGAATCCTGGATGGCACTTTATGTTTTTATAGTCCTCAAAAGTGCCTATTCTGGAAATATTTATTTAAATATGTAATTACACCATTCTAATTATACAAGCACTCAAGGCCGGTCTTAAATTTATTTGTTGAATTGCCTGAATCAGTGATTGGGAAAACAAAACAAAACAAACAAGGAATCTTGCTCACTAAAACCTTCTGCTTTCCCATGGGACCTATCTTCTTTATATTAGCCAATATATTCAGAATTCTTGTCTGATTTAAGACTTTATTTTCAAGATGAACATAAGATTTGCAACTGCTAGATTATTCCTTTTGCATGTTTAAATAATAATGTTACAACTTGCAATAAAATCAGTCCAGTTCCAAGACACTTTGAATGGATTTTTATTTTCTCACTAAGTATAATTGTAATTCACTATTCTGAAGTAGAGTTGCTTAAATCTCATATTCATATTGATTGATTTCCTGGTGGTTACTTGTTCACATTAGGATCAGACTCCATATACAATAAAGATTACATTTATCTATTTGATTTCATCACACATCTTCAAATTTAAATTGTCCACATGTCCACTGTCGCTCACTACCATTGGGCTTCTTTTTAAATCTATTGATCAAATTTTCTTTTCCTGTTTTATCAGCTTTCTACCAAGCACGAAAAGATAAATGTTATGGTGAACGTATGGAGCAAACTTTAGCCAAGGACTGATTTTCTGTAAAATTTTGGCAGTTCACAATTTAAACCTGCCTAAAAACATATTTATCAAGAATATCCTTTGATCAGTCCTTTATATATGAAATTTGTCTTTTGCCTAACTTTGGGGGTGATATAGCTGTATCTGAATGACATTTTAAAAGACTATTTTTATCAGATCCTGAATTACAAAAATAGAATAAAAAGTCTCATACAATTATTATGTCTACTTTGTCAGAAAAAATCTTTGTGAGAATATTGTTAAAGAAAGTGTGGAAATACAGTAATATTTTGGTTAGGATTAGCATTATATACCATGCCAATATCTGGCAAATTGTATTGTAATTATATCTAGCAATTGCAATGCAAACACTATTCTAGGTTTAAATACATTTTTAAATATGAAGTTTCATAGAGCCAAAGGATCATATATCTACTGGCAAAATATTTTCTGGAAAAACCACATAATAGATATTTGCAAGTTTAGAAAGTTTAAACCCTTGCAAAATATACATTTTCTTTTCAACAAGAGAAAAAAAAAGTATGAGCAGACATTTTCGATTAAGTTACTTTTTTCAATTATAATCTATTGAAAAATATTATTTTGCAATTTTTGATTGGACTTATTTATAATTTATTTGATTTGTATAGCCATCTATCTCACATATGCAGTATGGTGATTCATGTAGTTTATATAAATACATACATACATACATACATAAATACATACATACATACATACATACATACATTTATAGATTCATTCATTCATTCATTCATTCATTCAAAGGAATACTTGTAGAATTGGTTATATTTATATTATCCATAGTATAACTTTTACCGCAGAAGTCAAAATCCTCTTCATCATAAACACATACCTTACTGTAGAATCTAAATAGCTGTGACTTCATTTTGAAATGTATCATATTAATGGGTTTATAAACTTATAACAAAAAATTAGACTACTGTTAATAAGAATTTTGAGCTAGCACAAACTGTTGTACGGTCAGTCCTGAGAGGGATGGTGTTCTCTAACATCAGTATTTAAAGAATATGGCAATAAATCTTTCCTATCCTATAATTCTAAGGAAGCTTTTCTACTTCAAAGCTTTTCTTACTGTGTCTTCTCCATTTCCCAAACATATACAACAATAAGGAACTTTTATCATTGTTATCTACATGCTGTGGAATGGAATCATAGACATTTTAAACTTCAAATGAGAAGTTCTCAAATAGTAGCAATTTTTCCAATGTTAATATTGTGTGCTGATACATGAGCACAGCTGAAGATCCTTCAGAAATTAGATTTTAAAGATCATGCCAAACATTTTCCTAAAGTTGGAGAGCAGAGAACTCTGCTAACATGAAGAAAAGATACTACTGTTAAAACAATAAAATATCTGGCTGTACAAAAATCAACTAACTGTGTCAATTAATCAACAGCTACCGTTTCCCAAGTCTTATTTTCTTTTGAACCCCGAAATAAGCACTTGGCCTTATTTTCAGGAAGGTCTTATTATTTTTGAAGAGCAAGAGGTGGCAAGTGTGGCCACCTCATGGTTGCAATATTTTTGGGGACGGCTTATTATCAGGGGAGGTCTTATTTTCAGGGAAACAGTATTATGTTAAAAGTTAAATCAGAAAACAGCAATATCTATACTTAACAAAGATATTTTTTAAGGCAATCTAATCATGGCCTTATTGAGAAAAACTTGTATATTTTTATCCCCCCCCCCAAAAAAAAGAACTGTTAAGCTTGCTGCTTCCTTATTCATTACATTCAAACATTCAACTTAGCCATGTTTTAGTACAGACAAAATTATTGCACTGATTCTGCTGAAAGAAGAAAGCATTTTAGATAAACTGTAAATTGATGTGTTCTCCAAATTCAAAATAACACTTCATGGATCTGGTTTGTTTTCTTTCATCTTACCCAAGATTAACCACAAACCATCTCGGAAAAAAATAAGATGGCAGAGATGGGAATCATTTATAAATAGAAGTTAATATAATTTAGTATAATAGTCAAACCAATCCACAGTACAATCTCTACAAAGATCGTAGATAAGGAAAGCTGCCCTAAACGATGACTCAAAATGTACCACCCCTTCAGGACATACCATCCTATGCTGAGTTGAGATAACACTGTTCCAGTCTGAGTCTGGTTGGATTGTAGTGACTAGAGCTGGGAGCTCTTCAGAGTGAGGTTTGTTGTGCAATATGGTGTGCAGAGGCAGATGGGAAGTGACAAGTTCTTCATTGTTGTCGTCTTCCTGCTCCTGTGATGCTAAGTCCTGGGTTGTTGTTCCCTCTCCATCAGATGCAAATGGAGAGGTGGCCTGCTTGGAAGACATTCTTCTACAAAATAAGCAAAGGAAATACACAGACGCTTTTTATTAAATAGAAAGATAAGATTGTAAACTTAACAAATGCATTCTGAGGCTGAAAAATATGCAAATTGTAGCTTGCTTATCACGGTGAAAAGATGACTGACTAAGAGCTTGTTGAGGCAATGTTATCACAATAAAACATATGTTTTATGGCAAATTTGTTGTTTGAGAGAGGTTGAAGTCAGGTTAAGGCATAGAAATAGCTACTTTCTATCCTATGTAGCACCAGACTTCCCATCTGGAACAAATTCACAATTCATGGAAAAGCCTTTAAAGTTAGCAACATTTGGGGCTCCAACTAGCCACTTCCGGTCCCTGGACTCTGCACCTCCATGGCCATTTGTGCTGACCACACACACACACAGCCATTTCCTTTTGCAGGGAAAGGAAACATGAAACTTGGAATTCAGAAATGAGAATAGGGACCTTATATAATGACCCAAAGATGCTTTTCCAAGAGGCAACTGGACTTTTTGGTTTTCCTTTGAAGATGTTTCATTTCTCATCCAAGAATCTTCTTCAGCTCTGACTGGATGATGGGGAAATGGAAGGATTTCTTTTGTCCTGATTGTTTTATTAGGAGAACAAATATAGAAGAACAAAGCCATCAAGACAAGATTCAGCAGTCCATCTTCATTTAAAAGACAAACTCCATTCTTTTGAAGACAGCAAAGTCCACATTTTGGACAGAGACAACCACTGGTTTGAATGAGGGGTCAAGGAGGCCATCTATGTCAAAACTGAACAGCTCTCTCTCAACAGAGGGAGAGGGATACCACATCATTTCTCTCCAGTCTACAACACAGTCCTTCCAGCAATTCCAAGAAGGCTCCAAATCCTTTTGCACTGCTCAAGTGACCCTGAGTACACAGATAAATCTCCAAGTAGCTTCAATGACTCTAAAAAAATGCAAATGATCAGCTGTCTGCAAGGAATATAACTCCTTCCATTCTTCACCACCCAGTCAGGACTGAAGAAGCTTCTTGGATGAGAAGTGAAATGTCTTCAAAGAAAAAAGAAAGTCCACTTGCCTCTTGACGAAACACCTTTGGGACAACCATGAGCTGGGTGAATGAGACAATCCATAGACAGTCATCATCAGAGTTTTAAATGTCAGAGTTCCTATCTAAGCGTAGATTAAAGCCTGTAGAGACTTCTGCTAGTCAGCATTAAATAGCTCACACAAGATCCTATCATTCACATTGCTATTTAAGATGATTTCCTTCCTAAAGGGAAAATAATTGTAATATATGAATCAGCTACTGAACATAGTCAAAAAGATGTTTGCTGCAACTGTAGTAAGCTATTCTAGCTGATTTTTTGAATGCTTACTTTCATGGTGATACTTTTCTTCAAGAGTCTGAAAATCACTTTTTTAAAAAGTTCTATCCATCAGAACATCAACACTGGAAGAAGAGAGACAGCAATGCCAACAGATCTCCAAATTTGATCAAGACAGCTACAAAAATTATTGCCATTGGTTTTACACTGATTTTGGAAAAATAAAATATTTGTGAGTTTTGCCCCTCAAATGATGGCTTAATCATCAAAGTAAACTCTGTTCATTAAAACTCTTTTTTTCTAAAGAAAATATTTCTCAACCTGACCTCAATCGAGAGGGTAGGGCTATTATAGTGTGATTCTGTTAACAAAGTCATGGAATATTAATGCAGAAAAGTGATATAATGCTATGTGTATCTTGCTGAATAATGTATAGTTTGAGTGGTGTTTCACAGTTATACAGGGTATCAATTTTGTTACTATTATATTTCAAACAAGGAGCATAAAATTTGGAACCCAATTAAATAAAAAGAAATATTAAAATATCTCTATAATAACTGTTAATATCTCCACTATATATTTAACTCTTTGGTCTTAACCTTTAAACCTTTTCCACCAGAATAGAATCAATTTAATACTAATAAAATATAAATTATTTGAGTAAAAATTAAAATATTGTAGAGATTCTAAATTTTCTAAAATCTTAAGATATATCATTTTTGTTAAAACTGTTTCAACAACTCTAGAATGAGGTCTCCACCTTAATTACTCTTTAATAATAATTGATTTCATACAATTTCCTTTAAAATGCGCAAATCAGTTAACAAGGGAAACCACATGAGCATTTTCCAAATTAGCAAATCATTAACTCAGTAGTACTGTTTCTATAGAGAAATAATTACTGATTAAGGAGCCTGGAAATCTGAGAGTAATAGTTAAATTTACAAATCTGACACATGCTTTCATGAATATTACAGTGAAAGAAATATCAAGTGTAAAAAATAATAATAATTAAGTTAATTCCAATTTAAACAGTAGGTTTTAATGTAGCAGACCAACTTTCACATAGGATTTAACAGCTACTATTAAATTTCTCACTATTAATGAGACAACTCGGATTTAGTATTTTACATGAAAAAATAATAATAACGAATCATGTAATATTATTTATTTTTAAATGAAAGCATTATAGATTTCCTTAATAAGTTTTATAAATATATAAAAATATCAATGTAGAGCAAAAGAAAAAAAACTTATAAATAATTATAATGATGTTTAGGCTGATATCTCTGCCATGAGAATTAGTTATATAGAAGTATCATCTAAGATGCTACATTAAAAGTGACTTACAATATAAACAACTAAGAAACTGTTTCCTGAATATTCTGCGCATATCAAAACCAAAAAACAACTGTTGTCAAAGAAGAGCATGATCTAATTGTAATATAGGTATTGCACAGATAATACATATTTAGAATCAGGGTGCAAGACATAATACTTTATTTCAAAGGCAATAAACATACTATACACATGCCTTATTCGGCACATTAAAATTGTGAATATATTGTCACAGATTTAACACAAAGGTGCTTTTAAAACAGTTCTTTGGAAGATGATTCTATTCACTTGAGTCTTTGCAGGCATCTTCCAATTACAAACAGAACCGACGTCTTCCAGAAGGAATACATTTTTGCTGCATTTTTCAGTTTAAATTAATCATGACACAAACCCAGAAATGAAAATGTCTCATAAGAATAATTCCAACTACAAACTGCACCAATGAATAACAGTGCACAAACCTAATTATATGCAACTGTGCAGCTGCAAAAATAGGTTAAATCTGTCTAAAGCTCTGAGATGATTTTTTAAAGGCTGGTTTGTTAGGCAGTGTTTTCTTAAGAAAGGCCGGGCCCTCAGTCCTAATCAGCCAATAAATTATTTCCTGCAATTATATTAAATAGAAAATTATCTTCAAATTGGGAATGTTAATTGAAAATCAAAATTCAGAGTGAAGTTTAGAAATTACATGCTGAATATAATTAGCCTGGAAAGACTTCACCTGTTTCATAAACAGGCTTCGGGTAATTCCTCAAGTGACCATTCCGGGAAATGGGGGAAACGCTATTCTTCAAAACAACCAATACAGCAGATATAACCATCATCCATCCATCTTTCTTTCCTTCCTTCTGCCATTTTTTAATTTGTACATAAACAGAATACCCAATGTTCGTATTACTGGAGAAGTGTTAAAGACAACATAAATATGCTTTATATGAAATTTGCTTTAACAAGAAAAAAATAATTTTATTGCAGCTGAGCTTGCTATTACCCAGGTATGTTTAGAGAGTATAAGTGCTGTACATTCATGCCCTTTCTATTTAAAAACTTGCTAGCAAAGAAGCACTGAACTATTTTAGCTTCTTTATTCATAACCTTCAACCTCAATTCAAAATCTTTGCTCCAACCACAGCAAAAACTGTCCTATTCCATGAAAAAGGAAATCAGGTTATTTGAAGGACCGTCTTCTCCCAATCACATCGACTTGACCTATCAGAGTAAAGAGGCAAGCAATGCTATGGAGTACATCTAGAGAGTACATCTTGAGTGGTACATCTAGTTAGACCTTTTGGCCGGAAGGGTGCAACCATCCCATCTCCCAACCTCCAATTGACACTGCTCCTCTTGCTACACTCTCAGCAGAAACTTTTCTACTTCCCCATATCTCAAAGGTGCTTTTTCAAAAGGTAACTGGACTATGTTTTTTTCCTTGAGGAAGAAAATGTTTGCTTCTCATCCAAGAAGAGTCATCAGTTCTTACTGATTAAGCTTCTTGGATGAGAAACAAAATGCCTTCTTTTTCAAAGAAAAAAACATAGTTTCAGTTGTCTTTTGAAAAAGCACCTTTGAGACAACCATGACCAGAATGATTGAAAATCTCTACAAACACTCCATCATGTTTAATAAAACACAGAAACATAACTTAAGAGACTGAGAAGAGATACACAATTGTCTATAGAGATGATTTATGCTACTTGCTTAGCAAAGTGCAGCCACGAAAGGACAATCCAACATACACTCACTTGGAACTAAGTCCTATGGACTGCAGTGGGACTTACCTCCAGGGTGTATGTTGGAGGGCAGCCTGCACTACAATTACAAAAGAGGGTTACCCTCAGAGGAATGGGATTATGTAATAATTATGTCTTGTGCCATATTGAAAATCACACCCTATTCTATTTATTCCCATAAAATATGTATTCCCTTTGCCATTTGGTGGCTGCAGTGTATAAAGTAATAAAACACTACAGAAAAGATTTACAGAAATTCCAGTTTTAAGTATGATTGGGAAAGGACTACAATTGGTAGAACATTTTAAAAAGCATGAATACACTTCAACAATCAACATGTTCCCATGAGATTTCATGGCATTTTAAGAAGTATTTCAGTTTTATTTATTTTTTAACCAATCACTCCAGTTCTAAGATTACTTTGACTTTATGCTACTGCTTGGTTTACCTACTAATTCTTTGTGTGTAACAAATTTATAATGACAGCCAGATCATTACTTTCCAGAAGTTTTGTTTTTGTTTGTTCAAAAAAAAATAGAAAAAAAAATCTCTGCCACTTATAACCCCTGAAAACAGAGATTTATAATGGAAGTGCTGACACAACCTAACTAAGGCAGTCTAAATGGTACTGCTATAATGCACAAAATCAAGTTCTATTATTCTAAACTCTTCTCACTTGTGGGGTTTTCTTTCTTTAGTGTGCTCCCAGACAAACTGCTGAAGCATGAAAAATTTAAATGCAATCAAATCGATCCAATTCCACTTTCTTTGAACAAGTGTCTATAGTGTTACAGTCATAAAAGGAGAAGCATCCAATTTGTCTGATACCCCTTTTTAAAAAAAAAATAATTTCATCATATTGCATAGCAGACACATATGAGGAAATCATGGTGACTGCATTAAATAGCTTTTGAACAATACACATTCAAGGATATAGAAGAAATATTGAAAGATATAAAGATGCTACAACATTAGAGTACATAAACACATGCCATGGTACTTTGAGTTCCTAACATCATCATATCAAATATATTTTTGAGTTTGTTAATCTATTATCACTAAATAATGTAAATATTTAGATGTTCCCAAAATTAATTAAGCTTTTTACAAGTAGTCTATTTCTGATAAAAGCTGCTGACCTAAACTTCTGTAAAGTAGTTTGCATATTGATCCTTTTGCAAAAAACATATGCTAATAGAAAGTTTTTACCTAAGTCTTGTGATTTCAAGGCATAGAATTCCAAGACAACATCTGATACTATTTCAAGAGAGTCATTTAGTCACTCAGATCCACTTATCTCATTAGAGCCAAACAGATAAGTTTAATTTTAAATAAGATAAAGTAAAATTCATAATGCAAGTAATATGTGCATAACAGTACATTTCTGCAATTTTTTTGAAACAGGACTACTCTGCGGTACACAGATGCAACATCTTTTAGGTTCAAAACTGGGATTTTAAAGGTACAGTCTACTGTTTCCCCCGTCAAAGACTAGAAGCTACAATAATTAAACCCATTTCTATAAATTCAAGGAACCATGCTAATATCCAAAACCTGTGCATATTTTTCATCATACAACATATATTGGAGAGTTGCTCAACATTTATATTCGTTTACAGTCTAACCAAGAACTTTAGCCTTTTTTCAATTCATAGGATTCCTTCTTGAAAGAACAGAATTTGAATACTGATATTACCACCAACCACTTTTTCTTTCAAAATATTTTACAGAATCTTGTAAGTGTTTTATATGTTGACTGTGCAATCTTGCACATATCTATCCCATAAATGGGAATGCCCACAAGTGAACAAAATGTTAAAAAGTTATGATATTTGTGTAGTTACTTATCAAGCACCTCTAAATTATATTATAAAGTAACCAAAATATCTTTACAATCCCCAAGGCATGTCACATCTTTTGAGCACCCCTAGTGTTTGGAAATAGAAAGTTGAAAAATTTGACATGCCCTAATAGGTATTGCGAATTGTATTGCTGCAGAACTTTACTAAATGTAGTAAACACAACTTGTGGCATATTTTAAAGCAACAATCTTAAATCTAAATCTGACTTCAGTCTCCATCATGCTACACTTCACCATGCAGATAAAATTCTTCTCAATTTGCTCTCCATTCTCTTTTAATAAAAGGACCAAACCCATCTTTATTCTTCACTGTGTTGTTTTGCTACTTGCCCCACAAAAGGTTATTTATGATATCCATCATTCGAAAATATCTTTTGAGTATCTGCAGACTGAATGATAATAGTAGTCTACACTTCTGCTCTATGTAGGCCACAGGTATTACCAATAGGTATAGCTTCATTCCTTTCAATGTATCAGGACTCATTCTCCAAAAACAGCTTCACAAAGAGACACAGAAATGATTTACTACACCTGCACCATAGAAGAATACTAATTTCCAGAAAACATGACTTAATTAGAATGGGGGAAATGGAACCTGAATCTCAGTGCCAGATTATTTGGAGTCATTTTCCTGCCAAACAAATTCTGTAACCCTAATTCAGACTCATAATTAATTGCTGAAGTAATGGTGTAATCCATCTGATATTTAAGAACAGTTACTTCCTAAAATTATAATGCATAATATCCAATTACAAGGGCCATGCATGACAGGAATTAGATAGTACAGGAGTAATAAGCAGTGAGATTTGCATTGTGACACAATTCCTGAATGGAAAAACTACAGTACGAATGTGTTGCGCAGCTGTTTATACAATGCCCACTGGCATCTCCATATCGAACTGTGTTTCTTAAAAACAAAACAAAATTACACAATAAAATGCTTATATATATTCACTGAGGTCTATAAGAATTAGGCATCTTAAAAAGAACTACCAATAACCATTAATTAGAACTTCTATTTTAATTTTCTGGACAAAAGATATATAAACATGAGATAATAGTAAAGCAATATTATACATATTCTAGAATTCAGATCCTAACTCCTAATTATATATTTCAGTCATTTATTTGAGGATTTACCGCTCCATCACTCAGCCTATTTTATAAATTTAAAATAAAAAAATAAAAAGATAAAAATTTGCTGCCTCTAATGGCAGCAAAAAACAGTAGGAGCAGGCAAAGAAAGATAAGAAACTCCAAACAAACTCCTCAGCTAAATCAACACATGGATACTATGTATTTAAATAATTAAAATGATATAATTAAAAAAAATGTGGGGCAAATTATTCCATATTAGTATCTGGTAGAAATTACTTAATAAACATTACACTACATCAACTTTTAAATAATGTCTTGAACTTGTATCAAAATAACAAATACAATCATTCACATATTGCGCCATGGTGAAGTGATTAGAATGCAGTATTGAAGACTAACTGCCAACTGCCAGCAGTTCGATCCTGACCAGCTCATGTTTGCTTCAGTATTCCATCCATCTGAGGATTAGGACCAAGGTTGTTGGAGGCAACATGCTGACTCTGTAAACCAGTTGGAGAGGGCTATAAAGCATGGTGAAGTGGTATATAAGTCTAAGTGTTATCGATATATATATGGGAATATACTTTTACAATTCCTGTTTTTTTGCCCCATTGAGGGAGGAGGCATACTGTCTCCTTATATACAGTTGTGGTCAAAATTATTCAACCCCCACTGAAATTGAGTGTTTTGGCCAGTTTGACATTGATT
>JAPKID020004566.1:0-11603 GCA_026931265.2 Tropidonophis doriae | reverse complement strand
AGAGGCTTTAAAAGAAATCCTCGGTGCATATGAGGTTTTGCAGGAAACAACAGAGAGGTTTACAGAGTCAGAGAGTCGGAGAGTTTGTAGCGTGTTATCTTCTAGTCAAGGTTAGTTCAGGCAAGCTGCCAAGTAGCAGTCAGTCTAGTCCTGTGTCTTGGGTCGGGAGGGAGTCAGAACTGATTAGTAAGTGTCATCCACAACTCCTCCCATCTTTACACTCCAGGAGAGGTAGTTTGTCTCACTCAGCCAAAACAACATGAAACCTCCTTCCATTATGCTGACACAATCCATGTTTCTTGTTTCCGTTACAAGCACTAACCACTAACAAACCATGATTTACTGATGCAAGCTCCTCTGACTGATGCAAGCTTTCACTGGGTTTCTCTTCTCTCTGGGTTATCGAGTCACTCTGGCCATCTCTTTGGACTGGGCCCATAACCTGGCAGACTGCACACAGTGTGGCTATGTGAGACAACCCAGAAGAAATAACATCAAACAGTGGTATGTAATAATAAATAGTGGTTTATCTCTACAAAAGAACGTACTAGGCAAAGGTCAAACAATCAGTGAGCAATTTACAGCACGGAAGCACACACAAAGAGAGAGCTATGCCCCAACAGGACCTCTCTTATAATACAGACTCTTAAGTGGTAACAGTCAAATAATGCTGCTGACTCATTCTTACCATTGCATCATCATCATCATTACAGCAGGTTGGTCAGCTATTAAATCATCATTACCCTGACACTTTTTATTTTTGTAAGCCACCTACAGTAGCCCCATAGCGAGATAGGTAGCAAATAAAAGAAAAATGAAGACAACCATGTGATTCCAAGAGATGATGTAACTACTCTAATTACTTGACAACAGGGGCTATATTTTCATTCTATATTCTCTGAAGTACCTTGTTTTTCAGTCTCTAACAGTGCACAGTACTAATGTGACCTCTGCAACTAAGTGAGCTATTATATAGATACAGGTAATTCTCGACTTACAACAGTTCTTTTAGTGACCATTCAAAGTTACAGCAGCACTGAAAAAAGTGACTTGAATGTTTTTCACACTTACAACTATTGAAGCATTCCCATGGTTGCATGATCAAAATTCAGATGCTTGGCAACTGGCTCATATTTATGATGATTGCAGGGGTCATGTGATCACTGTTTGTTACCTTCTGACAAGCAAAATCAAAGGGAGGGCCAGATTCACTTAACAACTATATTACTAACTTAACAACTGCAGCAATTCACTTAATAACTGTGGCAAGAAAGGTCATAAAATGGAGCAAAATTAGCAACTGTCTCACTTAGCAACCAAATTTTTGGGCTCAGTTGTGGTCGTAAGATGAGGACTACATGCAGTCCTTGACTTACTATTGTACTTTAGCTCAGAATTATGGTTGTAAGTTATTAAGAGATGTTAGTCAGGACACAAATGAAATTGGAAATAAATTTCTGGCCTTTTTCACGGTGGTCATTATGTGAACACCACAGTTGTTAAGTGAATGGGTGGTTGTTCAGCAAATATCACGGTTCTTAAGCAAACCCATTGATTTGAATGGGTGGCTTTGCTGGAAACTAGCAAAAAACATTTCAAGTTGTGGGCACGTGATTATGAACACAGTGACAGGTCAAAAAGGCAACTTGCCCGAAAGATGACTGAAGGTGGAGAGTAGCATTACCACTTACAATGGGATCTGTTTAGCCAGTTCGTGGCTGTCATAACTTTAATATTCTGTACGTTTTGCTCCACTTTCTGAATGCTTGGAACAGAATTAAAATCCACTGAGGAGAGAGGGAGAGCAAGAGAGAGCACACAGGTGTTCCTACCAAGAAGAGCACTTTGTTTATATGTGAAACACAGTGAAGAGACCTCTTAAAAACCTAGTGGAGTTTAGCTGCTCCCTGTTTCCTGCCAGAAAACTTCCAAAGAAATAAAGGTTAATGCTGTATTGTTACCTTGTTCTTTGCTTGTGGCTCTCTTCTTTTATACATCAGGATTCTCAGCTGCATATCGCCACAACAAAACTAGTAGTGAAAGAGGCAACAACATCACAGAGGGAAGAGAATTGCTATTGCTCACCAAAGCTATTGCTTACATTTTGGAATCTTCTGCGCTCATGAATGTTTGCTGTTCCCTGAAGGGGTGGACGTGCTTGGCATGCAATTGATGGCTGTCCTGCAGGTGCAGCACCTGCCTTTGGTCGCAGGAGCTTTTTCTTTCTGCCATCTCCAAAGGGAAGCACGGTGTGCATTTCAGACAAAATGAAAGCCAACCCTGATCTTGTTCTGACCCAACCAGAGTAATTCCAGAGCCGTCTTCTCAAGCAAAAGCTGTGCATGCCATGCCAGTTCTAGTTATGTGCATCACTCCTCAAATTGTGGATAAATGCATGAAAATCCATATAGTTAATGAAGCATCCTGTCAGGCCTGCAGCCATCTTTTCCTTTGGGTCTTTGGCCTGCCACACTTTCTATTATTCTGGTATGCATTTTCTATTGTGGGAAAATGGGAGGAGGGATTATAAGGAGTCACATACGATGTAGCCATAACAAAATTCTTTCTAGAAAGCCAAGGTCATCCTTTGTCTCTGCACCTCTGCACCTGACTGGAATTGGATGGGTGAAACTGCCAGCATGGCAGTGGGAGACTGGATCATGTGATGGACTTGTGAGGGTGGGAGCAAGATCTTGTACTTTCAGCTGGGAAAACTGGGAAGCTTTTCGATTCGGGTTTTCCCAGATGTGCCAACACGACTCTCTTAATAAATTGGAACTTTGAGCAATACTTTGCCTTGGACTCTGAATTACTTTTGGATGCTATTAATCCTGGCACATGCTTTCTAGTGTGTGATAAACAAGAAGAGCAACACTGATTTTTTTAAAAAAAATTATTAAATGAGCAAGCATCAGATGCAGCGTGCCTGGTACGGTTTCCTTAGATCTGGTGATGGGACTTGCGTAAGATGCTTTAAACTACTAGCTTCAACAACCTGTTATCCCCTCAGCTAAGGCTGTAATCATAGTTCGCATTTAAACATCATCAATTAGCGCCTGCACATGGTTAAGCTGCTGTGCATATTCCAAATATGATCAGCATTTCAAATGCAAAAGTGAGTTTGGAGGATTGTTAAGGCAGTTCCAATGAGGCTCCACGGTATTTATAGAGATGGGAAAAGGTCAGTTCAGATATGCAAACTCTCCCACACATCATGTTGAAAGTGAATAATTCCCATTATGGAGTGAGAGGGTGAATATGTGGCCTCTGAAAATGTACAAAACAAGAATGAATTACCTTAGCGCTTTTGATCTGAACATGGGAGGAATGGAATTCACTTCTCTGCCTAAATCTCAAAAGCAGTCTGGTAGTAGTACGGTTTTAGACTAACAATTCTTATTAAAAGGGCATAAACCTTTATGAATTACAGTTCCCTTTGTCAGATGCATGTGGAGTGGCTAAACTGATTTAGGATTTATTTGGGATGAGGGAGGGGAGAAAAAGGAGGCTACATTGGTTACAGAGATGCAGGTTACATGTGAGACAGATTACAAGTACTGTGTCAGTTTATAATTGTAATAAGATAAAAGCCCATTGTATTTCTTGAAATCTTTTGTGGTAGTTTGAAATCTTTTGATGTAGGTCAGCAATCTTTAACTCAATTTCATTGTTAAAGAGGTTTTTTTTCCCCCCATCAAAAATGGCTGCATTGAGACCTATAACACAGTGTTTTCGGAGACTGAAAAACTCTGATATTATTTTGTTCATAAGTCCTGACGCTAATTATCTAGCCATTAAGTCTTTTTGCACAAAATCTGGCATTTGTGCTACTTAAAATTAAGAGAATTTTGCTGGACAATGATGGCATATATCCCGTTACAGGAAAACCTTGCAAAGATATCTCTAATCTTTTGTATGAAGTTGCCATAGAAGTGACATCTTTTGTCTCATGAAGTGTTGAGATGAGCCAGATCTGCCTTTACTGATTGCTTTGTTTCAGAGGCTTCTGCACATATGCTGTGTATGCACAAAAGACTATTGAAAAGCCAGAGGAATTGTTGAAAAGAAGCAGTCAAGTGAACCAACAAGACTGCTCCAATCTAACAAGCTAACTTCTCATATTGGCTTTAATCGACTCTCCTTGGAGCTGAATCACCAGAAATCAAACTAAACTCAACAAGATTTCCTTTTTATCAGCCATTCCTTTTGCCCTCAGAAACAGCATTCATTTAATGACCAAAGTTGCTGGGAAATACATTGCTACAATTGTGATGAGATTAGATTACACCAAAGGAGGCAGTAACTATGTCTATGGCTATGTTGGATTATGTGTTATATCCTACCTTGTACCCTGGAGAAAACTGATATATTGCATGAGGAATGCAATGCTTCTTTACCGCTTCTCATAAAGAATGAAGCAAAGAACCGTTCCCCAAAGGATTTGCATGTAGCTTCCTACAAAGCAGCAAAAGATATATAGTGTCTAGATATAGGCATCCTTAATAGCATATGCAAACATAAACACAGTTTCAGGTTAACAAATTCACCTGAGGGTAAAGGGCATTATCTTGTGACATTATCTTGCCTTAAAAACTCAGTGCTTTAGAGACTGTTGTCTCATTCCTCTTGTGATCCTTAATGTGAATGAGTGTGCTAGACAGTGAAAGAGCAAATGGAAGTGTGACTCATTGTCCTGGAACACTGAGTATCTCCAATAATTCATTTTACAAAAACACCAGAGGAGCTTTTAGGCCTAAAATATCGTTATTATTTTGTGGAGGTAGGTTCAGCAACGATAATACCTCTTTTTCCCAGAGTATTTTAAAGTCCCAGATGTTTTATTGACCCAAGGCTACAGCATACAAATTTCTTTAGGTAATATTTTGATTCTAAATATTCTTAAATCTATGAAAATATCATCTGTTATGACTGATTCAGTGCCAGGTTTTGTTTCAGGCTTAAGCTTATGGTTATGCTTGTCTTCTCTTCTTCACATATTATCCGAGGAATGTCTTGTGTTTATGGGATTGAGACATAATTGTGTTCCCCCTTTTCTGTTTTTTTTACTAGTGGCAGCCAACAAAGAAAAGAAATACTGAATGATTGATACCTATTCACCTAAACTAGCAGTAAAAAAATGTTTAAAAAAGTAAAACAAAAGTTCTGACGATCACCTGTGACAATCAGCTGTGCCTTACAATGATCGGAACCTTTTTTTAAAAAAAAACTTTTTAAAGCATTTTTTAGTACCCATTCTCCCAAACCGGAGTAAGAAAATGCTTTAAAATGTTTTTAAAAGGTTTTGACATTCAGCTGTGACAATCAGCTGTGCCGTGTGATAGTCAGAACCATTTTTATTTACCTTTTTAAAGCATTTTTTTTACTACCGGTTCAGGCAAACTGGCCCAAACTGGTATAATTTCGTTCATGTATTAATTTAATAGTCATATTGTAAATACCTATCTTTGCATGCATTATATATTTCTGTATATTTTCTTTATCCAGGGATATTTATTCATACAGGCTACTTTTCCCTCCTGCTCTGTAACATGTACAGTATTTCTAGATTAAAAAAACCCTACAAAATCCTGTTTCTTTGATCACCTTGAATGATTCTCAGTATAAAATAAACATGACAGATAAATGTATCACTTAGCGTTCAATGGTTTATGTCTTTTCCAGGTAGTATTAAAATCTAAGCTTCTGAATCTCACTGAAAACCTTAAACCTCATTTGCTAAAATAAGAGGCAGAGAACAAACATGGACATCTGTCTGGCCTTTCCACAGTATGTGACAAGCAGTTCAGTATCCCTGAAAATGTAGACAACTTTTAAGAGCTCCATACCTTTTCCTGTTTTGTGTTGGGCCATTGCTAATATTAAGATTGTGGGTAGCACAGTTGTTGGAACAGAGCAGGTATACGGCCAGAAGGTGCTCAAATTATTTGGCACATTGTTTCCATGCTACATCCATACAGGAGGCCAACATCAACATCAACATTTATTCCTGACTGCCATCTGCCTTTGCTGAAAATTCTGGCTGCAAGAAAATGAAAATGTTGGCTTAATTGCCTGTTTGTTCCCTGATGGGTAGGTACTTGCCAAAGGTGTGAATGAATAGATCAGGGAGTGGACAGGCTGTTCCACATTATGGGCCAGTTTGTAACTATTGTGAGCCAGAGGGCGGTGGTTAATTAGATGCATAGAATTCATAAAAGTGGCATTTCACTTCCATGAACTTAATAAGCTCTAGGTTACTTTATTGCAACATCTTCAGATGGTTTCGAATCATTAAGAGATAGACTTTGAAGGTTTCACAGTTGAATCTAGAAATCCTGAGAGTTGGAAAAGAGCCCTGTCTCCATCTGACAACATGCTATCCTGTTTCTTATACTTTTCTTATTTTTTTTCTCTATAGCTAGAAGCGGATATATTCCAAATGTAGTACTGATGATTCTCACAATACTTATAAAAGACTATAAAAACCATGGAAAAGAGACTTTGGAGCCTTAATATTTGTTTCAGTGCTGAAATGAAAAGCAAACAACCACCAGTTGGCATTGCCAGCTGCCTATGGCTTTGGACAGTAAATAAAAGCATCTACAATCTCATGAGTGAGAAAGAAGATAGGTGTACAGAATGTGAGGAAACTACAAACGGCTTACTTAGACTATGGGGAATGCTAGTGTTTATAAACCTAAATGTGTGTGAGACATTTACGTCTAGAAGATTGTGATTATATTAAAAACATTTGAATCAAATTTCTGCAAAATGTGTAATTGTCAGGACTAGAGAATAAAGTCACTTTCTCTGAAGTAAACTACGAGCTGGAAATAAAGAACCAAAAGATAAAGCAGAAATAATGTTGGAAGGCAAATCAAAGTACAAACCATGGAATAGGTGAGTTCAACCAACAGGGATATATGAACATGCTAGAGTTGAGGAAGGTCTTGTCTGTTTTTAAAACAAAATTCTATTATACATCCTGCAACATCATAGGAATGCAGAGGCAGAATACAAATGGAAAGGATAAATAATAAACAAACATGTTTTACTGGCCACTAGGAACCAATAATCACCCAACAGCTGTGGAAAGGAATAGGAGTGAGGGTATGTCATTGAGAAGATGTTACTTATAGATCTGCTATCTACAGAGAATGGATGCTTCTAAGAAGCATGGTTAATCCTTAATCCTTATTCTCTGAACATCCTTGCTAAGGCTGAAGTGTTAACTTATTTTTTTAACAAAAATTATAAAAATAAGAATTCTAATAGTGTTTTTCCACCCTACATGAGCAATATGTCCACCTATCCAGAATTGCTATCACTTTGAACAGGTATTGTTTGCCACAGAAGATGTTAATATGCAGTCAACATCTGGTATAATCAGAGATATGTGCTGCCTTCAAATTAAATATGGGCTATATGGGTTCAATTGTTCTTTATTCTGAAATTAAAATCCTAGGGAACAAATGAATATAAATGAGTATATTTTCCTATGCATCCATGGGTGAGTAGATGGATGATTACACCTCTGTAGTATCAGAGAGAGAAACTCACAATCCAAATCCCAACACATCCTCCTAACCTTACCATCATTTACACTACAGGAATTTTTTTTAAGTAGTTAAATAACATGAAATAACAAAATGAATACAATATTAATGAGAAGAAACAAAAAAAATTGTTTGGAAAAGTGATGTTGCTCTGATGTGTTACTTTATCTTGTATTTTTTTAATAAGGAAAATGTTAATATATCCTTCTTAAGACTGTTATTTCTGAGTTGTTTGTCAATGTCTTACTGGCCATTGTCCTCAAAGGATCCAATATTTTAATCACCAAACAAGTTCTAGCTATTGTTAGCCCAATGAAATCTGCTAGGCCATCCAAAATTATTTGCTCCCTGGTTGCTATTATGTTAATTAAAATTTATTTTATTTTATGTAACTCTTCTATTTCACGCAACTAATTTTTATTTGCATTACACAGGCTTATTGATTTTAAGTCGATGGACCATAAATAGTCAAGGAAGGATGTAGTATTTATGAATAAATGGAAAAACAGAACAAGTCATTATTAAAATAAAATATTGAGTATGCAATAGAAATTGAGTTTTTTCATTCCCCAAATCGTAATATTGCACAGTGACCTCCCAATAGGTGAATCACCAAGAGATTAGGACTTTCTGTTATTATTTTGCGGTTGTTATAAATCCCACTCCTTCCTCTAATTGCAAAGGAATCTGAACATCAAAACAACAATTATCTTTGATGATGAAAGCCTAATCAATATCAAAGATCAAAACCCAAGATAGGTGCCCACAATCAATCAACTGAGGCCAAAGTCATGCTGAAATCAAGAACTGCAGTAAATGGAAATTCTACATGCTTCCTAAGGAGTGTATTTCACAAGGTGAGACTTACCTACACATAGGTGAGATAGGCAGGTTCAATTCTTGTAAAGGTTATGCAGTGGTTTGTGGGAATTAGCTTGGAAGGCAGGAAAAAAAGCCAAAACACAGACAATGGTCCGATAAAAATAAAGCCTGAAGAACATGAAAGAGTCTCAGAAAGGACCCCTGCTTAATTTTCAGGAGAGTAAGGGTGGGGAATGGAATGGCACATGGAGCCTTGCAAGATCCATTTAATGTAATCTTACCATAAAGGTAAGTGGCTCAGTGGCTAAGATACTGAGTTTGTCGATCAGAAGGTTGGCAGTTCAGCGGTTCAAATCCCAAGTGCCATGTAATGGAGTGAGCTCCCGTTACTTGTCCCAGCTTCTACCAACCTAGCAGTTCAAAAGCACATAAAAGCAGTTCAAAAGCTGGCTCTTCGGCTTAGAAACTGAGGTGAGCATCGCCCCTAGAACCAGAAATGACTAGCAGGGAAACCTTTACTTTTACCTTACCATAAAAAATAGAACCAGTACTCCCGCTTGTGCTTCTTGTCTGGACTACCACATAAGGATGATATCACTCTTGTATCAGAATACCTCTTTAGCCCTTACTTTTATTTTCTCCCAAACTAAGAAAGGACCCTTACGAAATTCCTTTGCCACGTTTCCTCTTTTGGATACAAATTTCATTTAACAGACCTTTGTCTAAGCTGCCGCTTTTCTTGCCTCACAAGGTCATTCTCATATACCATTGCATGCAGGGAGATAACCACAGAAGGCATCTGGTGCTTTCCGCCCTTGCATGTTTTCTTACCGACCTTTCATTACCCTAATTAGGTAACATTATCAGGTGCTATCATCATTATCGGGTAGCAATGTTGGGGTTACCTAGCTTGGGTAATGAAACAACTGCAAGAAAACAACCAAGCTCAGAGAGCACCAAGGATCCCACAGTACAAACCTGAGATACAAATATTTTCCTTTATTGGAGAGAACCCCATGCAATAAGAAAGAAAAGCATCTGTACAGAATATACAAGCACTGGAAAACATAAGAATATTTCAGTTATCTCACCAAGCATTGTGTCTGCCTTAAAAAGGAAAGGAAAGCGGATAGAGTAATTATGTCAACAGATACCTTATCTCAAATGTGGCATTGTAGTAGGGATGGGTTACATGGTAGTATACTGATAATCATCTCTTCATTTGTGACAGATACATGAGTCATCAGTGAGCCAATGTATACCAGGCAGTTGATCATTCAAGTGATTCATTACTCCTCCAAAGTGTAATATGGCTAATATCAAATAGGTCATCAAAACACTGTGTGTTAAAGATGCAAACTATGCTAAATCAAAGCAAATCAAACCAAGCAAAAGGTTCTGTCATGATAATCCTAAAAAATTGTTGGATGGTACAATCTGGTTGGTGAGATCCATGAATGTGTCCAGTTTTAAACAGGTCCGATATCAAAATCAAGATGAAAATATTGTTAAAAATTCGTGCATTTCCTTTTTCTAGTCAAACTATAAAGTTATTATATACTTCCAATATTACTGAGCCTTTTTTTTAATGCCAGAGCTGTCCAGGAAATAAATCCTTCATTGGTTTGATGAAGTTCTCAGTAGTAGCTCAACCTACCGTGTTTTCCCCAAAATAAGACAGGGTCTTATTTTCTTTCGACCCCCAAAATAAGCAATTGGTCTTATTTTTGGGGCGGTCTTATAATTTCTGAGGTGCAGGAGGCAGCGAGTGTGGTCACCTCATGGCTGCTGCTGTGTTGCAGTATTTTGGGGGAGGGCTTATTTTTCAGGGAGGGCTTATTTTAGTGCATGCGCTCAAAATCCTGACTGGGCTTATTATCTGGGGAGGTCTTATTTTCAGGGAAACAGGGTACCTGTTTCTCAGCTTAACTGAAGCCAATGGCAGTCATTTTGTTCGTAAAGTTAAGCTTTATTCTGCTTCTGTTTTTGCAAAAGGAGTATCTGTAAAGCTGATTTAATTAAAGATGGAAGATCACCTTTTAGCTCATTTGAAGAAAGCAAAGGCATAGCCTTTGTAATTTAGAAAAAAAGAAAGTAAACAAAAAAGTATTCTTTAAAATAAAACTGATGGTAATTAAAGATTATTAGAATAGATATTGATATAGAATGATTAACTGTGCAGATATTTAAAAGGTATGCAGGGATGAGTGGAACTTGAACTTAATGTTACCTGCACACACCAGGGGTAAAATTCAGCAGATTGTGGAGCACTGGTAGTGGAAATTTTGGGTAGTTCGGAGAATTGGCTGGCCCCAAAGATAGGTGGTAATGGAGATTTTGTAGTAAACTTTCCCTGGAGTGGGGAGGGAATGGGGATTTTGCAGGATCCCTCCCCTGCCACACCCACCAAGCCAATTCCTCAGACCTGGTAGTAAAAAAAAATGAATTTCACCACTGGAACACACACACACACAAGCACGCACAGAGAGGGAGAGAGAGAGACTGATAGGGGGACCTTTACACCTCTGTTCACAATCACTTTAAGGGATCTGGGGGATAATATGGGGGAGAGGAGGGAGAGATGGGTAGGAATTAGAGGGATGGGATTGAGAAAGGCGGATACAGCTAAAGGGATTAAGAAGATAGGGAGTGATTTATTTACTGAGAAAACAGCCATGTAGTTTCACATATTATTTTTGGAGAAGTTTTATAATAAAGGAAAAAACTTCCTCAGTTTCACATTGATTGTTTCTTTCCTAAAATACAGACCCAAGATTTTTGCCAGGAAAGTTTTTAAAAAATGTGATGAGATTTAAGATCATCAATGGATGATTAGGGTATAGATATTTCTTTAAATTCTAAAGATTTGGATATGGTGAATATGGTCTGGGGCATTTGGCACAGGAGTTTGGCATAGGAGTTAAGGTGACTTTGAGTCAATCACTCCCATTCAGCTCAACCTACTCATAAGATTGTAATTGCAGGTAAAATAAGAGGAGGGAGCATTATGTATATAACATTGAATTGTGCAACCTAAAGGAAGGCTATAAATCAATCACCCACAAACAATTATTCTGGCCAACAATGAAGAGTAGTATCATTCCTGGTAATCTTCTTGTCAATCTTTTAACACAGGAGCTTGCGTAAGATTTAATTTAATTTAATTTAATTTAATTTAATTTAATTTAATTTAATTTAATTTAATTTAATTTAATTTAATTTAAT
>JAPKID020004565.1:0-11603 GCA_026931265.2 Tropidonophis doriae | reverse complement strand
AAGAAAGAAAGAAAGAAAGAAAGAAAGAAAGAAAGAAAGAAAGAAAGAAAGAAAGAAAGAAAGAAAGAAAAATAAATTAGGAAGGGCCATGGACGTCCCTTAGTGGTGGGTTCCGGATCCCGGTCCTCCACATGAATGTGCGCAATGCATGTGCACATATACACAGCACGCACATGCGCCTTACCCTCCAGTGATGCCTCCGTGAGCCTCTGCGATGGTCCAGATGCTCAGCAGGCGCTGTATACGCCGTATGCATGTGCCAAAGAGTTTAAGGACAGGTAAGGACAATGGGTGGACAGGTGGGCCCTCCGGAGTACTGTACTGGAACGGTACCTGGTGCTTCAAGCAGGCACCAGTACATCCGTACTGGGGTGTACCCCCTGCAACCCACCACTGATGTCCCTGAATTTAAGAGGTTATCTGATTGTTTGTCATTGTAGTGTAGGTTTAGCCCTCGTTGCACCATTTTTTTGTACATGGTTGTTTTCCCCAATGTATTGGATGGTCAAATTGTTGTACGCATCATAGAATAATCAAAAGCTTTAATTTAAAGTGTCTATTATGATAAGACTCAAAATGTTAGACAGATGATCCGAAACACATCTTAACATCGACCATGAACAGAGAGGTTTTCAAGGAAACCCTAGGCAGCCATTTGTTCTGGATGACTTGAGGATTCCTGAAGTGGGCTAGGCAATTAAAGTAGATCTCCGTGATCTTCCAACACTCTATCGTCATGTCAGGAGTACCGAAGCGCTTTCAAATTGAAGGGATTGACTGTTGCCCCAAGAGAAGCCCAATTGGGATCTCCTTTCACACCCATGTTAAATTACCCCTGAAAGTGGTACACACTTATTTACTCACAGCTGCCCACTTTTGAACTGGAGGTGGTGCATGTGACTGGAGCTCAACCCAGCCCACAGCATCAACCGGGTCTCGAATGCAAACCTGCTGAGCGTCATCTCAGCGCCTAACCTCCTGAGCCTCCGCCCTTCAACGTCATGATTTTCAGATAAAGCTTGAGAATCACTCTTCCAATCCCTGAAGTTGAGTACTATGGATGCTTTAAAACATGCAACATGTGCAAGGATATTTTTGAACTAGAAGATTTTTAATCCGCTAGTTCTTGCTGGCTCTAGGGAGTGATGCTCATCTCGTTTCAAGGCCACTGAGCTAGCGCTGCCCGAAGACATTTCCGCAGTCATGTGGCCAGCATGACATCACAGAGCGCTGTTATCTTCCCACCGAAGTGGTACCTAGTTACCGACTTGCATTCACATGTTTTCAAAGTGCTAGTTTGGCAGGCATTAGGGCAAGGATGGGAACTTACATCATCATGTGGCACTCTGGTCTTGAACCGTGGCTTTATGGTTTCAAGACATCAAGTTCAGTGTCTTAACCACTGAGCCACCACACATTCCCTTCCTGCAAGGAAGAGTAGGAAAGTATTCCAAATGCCAGAATAGAAAAACTCTTAACAGACTGTAGAGAATATTTGGAAACTCTTCGGCAAAACAGAATTATTATAAAGTTCTGACCAGAAGGACATCCAAGCTTTTGCACCTGTCCTAGTATCGCTTTCTTCTTTTGAATTTGTAAACGTCTGCATATAAGTAGCGTGAATGCATTCCAACTTTTAGAATTATGTTGTGGTTTAACCTTGCATCACATTGTGGGCTTGTTTGCGGTTTTCTGTTTAGGAACTCTTCGGAGCGTAATTTGAGAAGGGCTATCTCAATTTTGCTCACAAACTAAATATGAACAAACCGGTGTTATTAAGTATAAAGATTCCTAATCATCCCAATAATAATATTAGAAGGGGTTTTTGCTCACCTCTACGATCTCTTTCTCTCTGCTCAGGTTGCCTTGTATGCCCGCCAAGAACTCAACATCCGCAGTACGGCTAATTTCCTCATGGCATTGGCTTCCTACCTTCTGCCCTGCCGCCCACATGTACGGCGCTATTTTTGCTATGCGGTACAGCTCCCGTCGGACTGGATGCAAGTGGCCAAGCTCTATCAAGTGAGAACATATCCCATATTCTCCCATTGCCTCTTCCACAGGGAATTCCAGATTTAGTCATAGATGGAACTCTTTTGATTGAAGAGTGCAGAGAAGAGCAACAAAAATGATTAGGGGACTGGAGGCTAAAACATATGAAGAACAGTTGCAGGGTATGTCTAGTCTAAAGAAAAGAAGGACTAGGGGAGACATAATAGCAGAGGTTTCCACAAAAAAGTGGGAGTCAAACTATTCTCCAAGGTACCTGAGGGTAGGATAAGAAGCAATGGGTGGAAACTAATCAACCTAGAACCGAGGAGAAATTTCCTGACAGTGCAGAACAATTAGCTATGTGAAATAACTTACTTCCAAAAGTTGTGAATGCTTTAACACTGAAAAGGTTTTTTTGTTTATAAAATAGTATTTATTAAATTTTCCAACATTTAAAAGACAGAACAATAATGTATACTTGTAACAGCTTTTCCATATCAGTATCCATATTTTTCATAACAATCCTATTTACAAAAAAATATATTTCTTTAACATTACCCTAAATTATATCCTTATTTAGATACTCTTTATACATTTACCCTTCATGCCTTAAGATTTACGTTTATTCTCAAGCCAGGAATACCATCTATTCCAAATTTGATAGTATTCTGTTTCTTCCCTCTCCTTCATTTCCATAGACAGTCTATCCATTTCTGCACATTCATAGATTTTTTTTTCTTATATTTGGGTCTGGGGGAGTATCTGTTTGTTTCCATTTCTGTGCTGGTACAATTCTACTTACAGTTAATATATATAATATTATGTATTGTATATTTTTCTCCCTTTTTCCCATCAAAAATTCCCAGGAGAAACAATTCTGGCTTCAGCTCTATCCATTGCTCAGTTATCTCTTCCAGGTTTTTTTTTTTAATGTTATGTTTATTTTATGTATATTACTTTCCATTTCCATCAAACAGTTTGAAATATTTGAAATATACACATATTTCTTGCAATATTCATCACAATACTACTAATAATATCTGTGTATCAATACAGTTACAATAATACATAACTTCTTCATCATCAAATTCTCTCCACGTTAACATTCCTTCTTTTTTAATATCTCTCCTCCTTTCTAACTTCTGTTTCTATTGCCTAACCCAACCTGGTCCCTACCGCCCACTAGTGGTAGGCTGTGCAGATCTGGATGGGGAGGAACAGGCTCAGGCTCAATCCCTCCAAGACTGAGCAGCTGTGGTTCCTGTCATCCTGATTTGTCCACCTGGTCCCAGCTTTGGTGATAGGGGGAGAAATTTTACCCCCCTCAGAAAGGGTCCGTAATCTGGGGGTCCTCCTGGATACACGTCTTAGCTTAGAAACATCTGACAGCCATGACCAGGGGGGCCTTTTAGCAGGTCTGCCTGGTATGTCAGTTGCGCCCCTTTCTAAATCAGGATGCCCTGTGCACAGTCACTCATGCCCTCGCCTGGACTACTGTAACACTCTCTACATGGGGCTGCCCTTGAAGAGCACGCGGAGGCTTCAACTAATCCAGAATGCGGCCATGCAGGTTATCATGGGGGGTACCTAGGTGCTCCCATGTTACTCCCCTCTTAGGCAGCTGTCAGCCAGACAGTGTGGGGTGGCAACTCCCAGGGGGAGAGCCTTCTCTATGGGAGCGCCTTCCCTTTGGAATCAGCTACCCCCGGAGCTCTGCATAATTCCTGATCTCCCTTCCTTCGGTGCGCCCTAAAAAGCTGGCTTTTTCAGCAAGCTGTCCTGGCCTGAATAAAATAAACTATTAATGTTAATTGTTAATTGTTAATTTAATTTTAAATTTAATTGTAAATTGTCAATTGGTTATTGGATTTACTATTTAATCTTTTTTTAACTTTTGTAATATGTATTTTTATGTTGTACGCCGCCCTGAGTCCTTTCGGAGAAGGGCGGCATATAAATCCAAAAATCCTAAATCCTAATCCTAAATCCTACTAAATAAAGATCATGCTATACTACCAAAAATTCTTTTCCTTCCATCTCAGCAGAGTTTTTTACCTCTCTTTCCATTATATGAATGAGAATTCCTTAAGATAACTTTACCTCTGCTTGTGCCCTTGATGTTCAGAAGTACCATCAAACATATCTTCCTGTATATTTTGTACCATCAAATATACCTTCCTGTATGTTTTGTTTAGTTAGAAGCAAGGCCCACTTCAATGAAGCTAATTCTTCTGTAAATGCATTTAGACTCCAGCTTCACTCATCCGAAAACATCTTGATGAAAACATTCAAAACTGAATCACATTTCAAAAATCCAGTAAAATAAAACACACATACACACAAACACACTCATTCTTCCTCTTAGCTAGAGGGCTTTGTTTTGGCAGGAAAGATCCTTGTTTATAAGGATGAATAAGTGAAGATGATCCTTTCCACGTAAATCTTCTCCAATGATGCAATGAAGTACATTTTATTTCAGATTTGTTTAAAAGCCCCACTTTAAAATAAATATTCCCAAAGTGACATGCAACAGATCTTGAAAATCATAGCACTGAATGAAACAATGATTAAAAACATAATAAAACAGCTATAGGGGGTGTGATCGCTCAGTGGTTAAAGATGCCGAACTTGCCAGCTGAATAGCTGACAGCCCACGTTCGAGACCTGAGCACCGCATGATGGGATGAGGGATCATTACTCATCTCAGCTCCTTCCTACCTAGCAGTTTGAAAACATGCAATGAGCGTAGATAAATAGGTACCACTTCGCTGGGAAAGAAACAGCATTCTGTGCACCTTGGTGTATAGTCTTGCTGGCCACATGACCCCAGAAATGTCTTTGAATGATGCTGTTTCCCTCAGCTAAGAAATGGAGATGACAACCATCCCCTAGAATCGGACACAACTGGAGAGAGGAAACTTTTACCTTTAAAACAGCAATAAAACTAAGGTCAAAATTGCAGTTCAATCCAACGGTATGAAGCAACCTTCCCAGTAGAATCTTAACTCAGTTATACTGTAAGACCAAGGCATACAGTTGACCATAGCTTTCTTGAAGTCCAAAATATTTGAGACTGGGAATAATTAATCAGAACAGTTCAAGAAGGAGGCAATTATTAAGATTTCATCTGTCGTATATCCTATCAAAAGTCTTCTTACTGAAGCCTTCTGATGCTGATTTCAGAAATGTCATCACATTCAAAATTTCTTATTTAAAAGAGCATTAGGATAGCCTTTACTAAGCTGCTTATCTCCAAATATGTTAAGAGTCTAACTCTAACACATCTTGCTTGTAATATCCAGGACTTGAGTTCATCCCATTTGGAGTGCAGAGGTTGGAGAAGGTTAAAGGTTAATGCAAACAGTTTAAACTGGGCCTGAAAAAGCACCAGGGACCAGTCCAACTGATGTGATGCAGATATTGCTAGATAGATGCCATACTCTCTGATTATAGGCATCTTAGTGAAGTTTTATGGAGCAAGTCTTTGATTTGTACTAGACTAAACATATGGGATTTGCACTAGCTAATCTTTACTTGCTTGTTGGGCATATAGCGAGAGTGAGTGTGTCCATATGAAATAAGCACTCACCCACCCTGTCAAACACATCATGACGACATAAGAACTGTCCCAAACTGTTTTCAATAATTGATTTGCTGTTTAATTGAACAGCATGACTGACTAGCATAGCTCATTACTTTACTCATTACTTAATTATTGAAGAAAGTAGGACAAGTCAATAAAATGGAAGGCTGTAAATTCCAATACTAATTAGCACCATTTCCTCAGAGCCATATTTTAAGGGCAGATTGGCTACCAGAATATCCAGGACCTTGCAAATGAAGGAAAAGGGTAGACATATCATAAATCTATTGTAGATTATGGGTAAGAGAAAAGTAAATGTGTGGCAACTGGCTGCCAAACAGGCCATGAGAGCAGAAGAAAACTACTTGTTCCAGAAATGTCCTTGAATGCTTGAACTCTCTTGATCTAATGTTAAGTGGAGGAAATGATCTCGTTTGAATGACCCACCCTTGAAATGCACAGTTCTGCTACTTTCTATTTTGTCTATTCAGAAGCTAATAGGTTGCAATAAGTATTTGGGTCTTCAGTAAATTTTAATCAGTCAGTTGGATATATAAATGTGGTCGAAAAAGCAAGTTATGCTTGTGCAATATGTTTCGCACTTCAAAACATTTAACCTATCAGTGGACATCCTTTTGGTGGTCAGTAGTCATGCTTAACACTTAGGGGAAGGCACTGAGAACTGCAAAGTGGATTGGTCCAGAAACTCCTGTGGAATTGGGGAGCAATTGGCAGATTTTTTTTGTATTTTTTAATAGTGGCATGTCTATTTTATGGCTTACACAATGCTATTATTTATTATTCACTTCAAACACTTGTAGAAGAAACTTCTGCCACCATATACCATCAGCATTCATGGCCCTGAGCACTCTATAGGTCAAAGGACACAGGTTGCCTTCTGCTATTTCTGCTGGTTTCCAATGAAATCCTTCCCAGGTACTTCTCTGAAATCCCTTTTAGCTGGAGAAGTTGGATATGGATTCTTGTTGTTAGTTGCGAAGTCATGTCTGACCCATTGCGTGGATATGGATTATGAATGAGGAATCTCTGTGCAAAGATATGCTTTATTGAATCTATGTTAACCTCTCATACATGATTTTAGCTCATACAATCCATTATATCACTGTTGTTCAACCTTCTTCATTCCACAAGCTATTTTCAATTAAGCATCTTCAGGAATGGGGGAGTCAAGATGACAACTGTATCTTTTCAATCAAAGCTCCAATCTTTTTCATATGTGTCACTTACACAACCCGAAGACTTTCACAGTACAGTTGCAGTTACCATCTTGACATTTTTAATACTCGTACCCCTCAACACCTCTCTTCTTAGTTTTGGGGTGAGGTGCTAGTTAAGGGACCCTAATCAAAAAGGAGAGCATGGCCAGGAAAAAGAAGTGATTGGAACAGGTAAACAAACATAAGTAAAATGTAATTTTACCTTTAATTCATATTAAATTCAATTGCATTTAAAAAAGGGTTACTTTTTTGTGTATGGAATAGTTGTAAGGGTAGAGAGTAGCAGGGTTTTCTTTCTTAGATACTAGGACTCCAATACTAGATACCAATGTTTTTTATTATTGTTACTCTTAGCATTTTGGCTTCTTCCCTTATTTCTTCCAAATAGTCATTTTATATTCACCTTCTTTTTCTTTCCTTCTTTCCTTCTTTCCTTCTTTCTTTCTTTCTTTCCTTCTTTCCTTCTTTCCTTCTTTCTTTCCTTCTTTCTTTCCTTCCTTCCTTCCTTCCTTCCTTCCTTCCTTCCTTCCTTCCTTCCTTCCTTCCTTCCTTCCTTCCTTCCTTCTTTTTTTTCCCTACCAGTTCAGAAAGTCCTACAAAGTAAATCTGGTTTACAGAAAGTCCTATAAAGTAAACCTGGTGGTGGTGGCTTTTCAGAAGATCTAAATACTTCTTAAACTACTTTTTTCCTTGAACTGAAGAGATGGAGATTCAAGTTGCCATTAGACCATGTAACTCAACAGGGGTATTTCATCCACTCCCTCCCCCTTAGCATGTTTTACTTTACAGGTATACTATTTATGTCCTGTCCTATGGTTTCATTGATTTGCAATAATCAATAAAACCATAGGTTTTATTTCTCTGGATACCAGATAAATCGCCTTTTATATACCTGCCCATTGACCTAAGATGGGAATACAGGTATTCCTCCAAGTACAGCAGTTTATTGAGTGACTGTTCAATGGCATTGGAAAAAATGACTAATGACCATTTTTCACACTTATGAATGTTGAAGCATTGCCATGGTCACATGGTCAAAATTAAAATGATTGGCAACTGACTCATATTTATGATGGTTGCAGTGTCCTGGGGGTCACATGATCACATTTTGCGACCTTTGCAACAAGCAAAGTCAATGGGGAAGCCAGATTCACTCAACAATCCTGTTACTAATTTAACAAGTGCAGTGATTCACTTAACAAGTGTGGCAAGAAAGGTCGTAAAATGGGGCAAAACTCACTTAACAAATGTCTTGTTTAGCAATATAAATTTTGGGTTCAATTGTGATCCTACCTGTATTCTCTTAAAAGTCTGCAGCGGCCACAGATTTATTACCTGGCATTTCAGAGCAAGTTCTACAGCCAACTTTCCTTTCTTTTTGGCCAGGTTGTGGCTGAATTTTTGCTCCCTTTGAAATGTTGGGTGAACTTCTGCAACCGCAGGTTTTTTGGTGTGCTGCTATCGTTAAATCTTACCATGTGGTTTTGACCTCTCATATGTTTTTTTTTTCACCAGTTTTTAGCTTCGCGATTACTTCAATAATCATTTTTTAAAAATTGGCTAAATAGTTTGTACATAAATAAATATGCAGTCATATACATTAATCAGAGTCATCCCAGGATATCATCTTAAAAAAAAAAACAAGTTGGCATTAAAAAAAATCAGGAATTCCTCCAGAATAGTAAAAATAGAATATTTATATATTTATTATATGTCTACACCACCCTCTCTCCTCAATGGGACTCAGGGCGGTACACAGGGATAATAAAAGCAGAAGTCATAAATACAATCAAACATGGTTAAAAATAAATTAAATCAATTTGAGAGCCCGTGCTAAATAATAATGATGTAATTAGTGATCTAATTACATCATTATAACTTTAAATATGTTAAAAATAAATTGTCATACGTAAACATTTGAAAATATTTGTTCTCTGAGATTTAAAATGATAAAAAAATATGGATTATATACTCTTTAAATTTGATTCCTAAAATAGAAATCATGTCAAGAATCCTGGACAAATATTGACATTTTGTGGTTAAATCTCAGTCATTTTAAAAAATAGAGAAATAGATTATTTTGTGTTATACAATCATACTGACACTGAATTCCATCTTCTGACAGAATTTTAAAATACCAGATGGGAAAACCGTGATTATCTGATGTCAATTGAAAACTTATTAGATGGTAATAGCATAGCAGTTGGACTTATATAATGCTTCATAATGCTTTACAGCCCTCTCTAAACAGTTTACAGTCAGCATATTGCCCCCAACAATTTGAGTCCTCATTTTATTGACCCCAGAAGGATGGAAGGCCAAGTCAACCTTGAGCCAGTGAGAATTAAACTGCTGGCAATCTTCAAAATTAGCCTGAAATACTGCATTCTAACCACTGTGCCACCACGGCTCACACTCATGCCACAAATGTTGCATTGTATAGCAATACCTTCAGAGAAACTATTAAAAATTTCAGCAATATTTGTCAATGGAGAGGATATTTAACTTTTGCCAATCATAATTCTTGATGCATAAATCATATATCTGTAAAATATATATCAATAATGTGCCCAATGACATACCAAATAATATATGTATCTAGTTTCTCTCTTCAGAATAGCCACATCTCCAGTCTTCTTGTCTATGTTAGATTTTTGTTTTAGAAAAATCAGTTAATCTCCATAATACTGAAAATATGTTTATTATTTTTCAAAACTATTGCAACAAACATGTAAGAAGCCACTATGGTCATCCACTAGTCTCATGTATTTTAGAAAGAAATTAAACAATATATAAATTGACTATATGTGAAACATTTACAGCATAGGATTCAACGAGATACAGATGAACTACACTTAATCAAGTGTAGGCAAAAATGAACTACACTTAATCAAGTATAGGTAAAAAATAGATAAGTGCTTATATAAGACTTGTTCTAAAATGGTGAGGTAATATCACTGTCATATTTCTAACATTTACAAGTTACAATTCCACATTATACTAGGCAGTACAACTGAATAAACTGGTAACAAGTGTAAATAGTCTCCAAAGTCCCAGACATAGAGATAACACACAAAGTAAGCTCTTCAGTCACCTAGTGGTTCTATACATCTGTTGTTGTTGCTAACACAGGCCTTGTTTAGATACTTTTTTTAAAAAAAGTAATGAACTTCTTGGCTGCCTGTCTCCCAAGGCAGGGGCATACAATATGACAACAATTAATAGCTCTATTTGAAAGGGTCATATAGCTACAGCAAGTCAAACTACTTCTGAGGCAAGCTTAGCTGATTGTATCGTGAATATTATTTAATAATTGTATTATTTTTGTTATTGTTAACTATGTTTATACTTGTTTTAAATAGTTTTTAATGGAAACAATCAAATAAGAAGGAACCATTGTCCCTGACTATTAAATGCCCTCAAGTTAGTCTAGACATTGAGTGGACGGGCAGCCCACTCAAAAAACCCCATCTTCAGCACATTATAAAGGTATTAGTTGAGCAGAACAGAAAAAAAACCTATCTGCCATCTGAAGAAATCTATTTGCATAACAATCACTTTTACTGTATAGTAGTAGATTCGGTGGTTCTATAAACTGGTCTACCTTGGCCCTTTACTTACGTTGGTTCAAAAGTTCCTGAACACCACCAAACTTCTTCTTAAAAATAGCAGCTATGCCAGCACTCATATGACAATCCTCACTAATGCAGTGAGCCAAGGAATCTGTTTCTGGACAAGTAAAAAGATCTCCCTGCACATATTTAATCTGGGTAAAAATGAAAGAAAAGACTCAATATATGAGATAAAATTCCAGAACTGAAAAATGTAAATATATAAAGTATATATAAAGGTATAAAGATATCACAGTTTAAGCTGCTGACTGCTACACATAAAGAGATTTTAATATGTATTTACTAAATTTCTCACTATATAAAATAGGACTTTTTTGTGATATGCACAAAATAAAATAATGAAATAGAATTTCTTTCCAAGAAAAATATGTATTATGCCTTCAGTAACATATGCTGCCAGCATCCAGAAATTGAGTTTCACTCCTGGTGATTTCATTTACTTTTCTGGGCAACAGTACTACACTCGTTCGCAACTGCCACCTTCTCAGATATTTTCTTGATTTCAAGATTTTTTCTTGATAAGTTCAATGTTGTTTCCTCCAATATCCAAAGGATCACTTCTCCTAGTATATATTCACATAAATATTAATGTTCCTTTTCTCCTTTCACAGCTGTACATCGTGCAAAGAAATAGGAGAGACTCTTCTAAAGTCTAACACCTAGATTCAGGATCCTCTTCTTTGTGGAGAGTTGATACTTATTTCATTTATTTCATCAAGTATGCTTTAGATAACAGATATAAATATAGACAAGATTATGAATACATGAAATGAATACAAATGCAAGGGAACATTAGGACAGGGATGATAGGCACACTGGTGCGCTTATGCACACCCCTTAAAGACCTCTTAGGAATGGGGTGAGGTCAACAGGAGACAGTCTAAGGTTAAAGTTTTGGGGGTTTGGGAAATAAACCACAGTATCACGTAGTATTAGTATCAGGTAGTGATACAATATTAAGTTTTGTATTGTATCAGGTAGCGATACAATACTAAATTGGCTTAACAGAATTGGAATGGACCTTATAGGTCATCTAGTCCAATCCCCCCCCCGCAGGGGGGAGGAGCCTACATCATTTCTGATAAATGGCAGCCCATTTCAAAACTTTTTGTGTTCAAAAAGTTTTATTGGTTTTTACAATTTTTTCTAGGGAAAGGG